>CAUHTR010000424.1:0-95473 GCA_959609185.1 Schmidtea polychroa | reverse complement strand
ATTCCATGTGAATTTTTCACCTTATAGGTATGTAAAATATTTTTGTTGGGTTATTGAGTTGGTGATAAATTTTAAATGTTACTCTGACTCCAAGCGTGTCTTTATATGATTCACAAATAACACTTGACAACAGAAATCTTTATTGATAATCACAAATAAACTTTCACTTGACACTGACAATAAATTCAACACTTTGCTTGGTGACTATACAATGCTTATTACAACACTCGGTGAGGAATAGCACTTATGTATAACACCGGGTTTTAAAGATCACAAATTACTGATTGGTTTCTAAAATGGGATTTTGAGCTGGTTGTTTTCTTTGACTTTCTTCACAACTTTATTCAAATAATCAAATAACTTTTAGTTTTATTTTTCAACTAACTCTTTTCTTCAACTATTCTCCAATAATTATTCTCCACAATTATTTCCTTTACAATTATTTTGACAATCGTTTGTCCAACAACGTTTCCTCCAACGTCTAATTTTCTCCAATAATTATATCTCTCAAATCGTCTTCCAAATTGTTTTCAATTTCGCGTCACTTTTGTCTCTAATTTTCTTCCCCTTTCATGTCCACCAGTTTTCCCTTATATAGTTCGCTTCTCTTGTGGCACTCCAGATAATCAAGTGTTTTTCCATTTTCCTTCTTCTGCTTTTCTAGACTGTCCCATTTTTATCTCTGACGGCTGTCAAGTTATTTTCCATTTTTCCCTTTTTTGTTTGACCGCCTTCTACCATCAATTCTGTTATGACTGGCAAGCTGTCGAGATAAGGATATTGTAGTTTTCCTTTTTCCCTGATTTCAAAATTCCTTTTCCTTTTTGTACTAATTAATTAGTACTGACCTTGGTTTTCATTTTCCTGTTTGATTCCTTTTATTTCCTTTATCTTTCTCATTTTTAATTTCTTTTTACTTCCGTTTTCTTTCCTGAGTTCCAATAGATCGTCCCGTTTGTCATGGCGATCTTCCTGGGTAATTTTATTTATTTCTTTATAAATTGTTATTTAGGTATCCTCAACATTTTTGTGATATATATTACATGGTAAATTAGGAAATATTTGACTTCTCATGTTTGACTATTCACTTATTTCCCTCGTGATTATCGTAAGATCATTGTTGTGAATGACTTTAAATTTTACTCCCTTACTGATGCAATGATTTATTGATATTAAATGAATAAATGTTTGAATATAATTCACTATAACCTTTATAAATTTTCAATTTGACACAAAAGTATTGTAGGAAATCGATACAATGGAAAAAGAAAATCATTTATTGCGCGATAGTTTGGAAAAAACGCGATCAAATCTAAATCTAAATTCAGATTCAGAACGATTGATACAAATGTTAATTGAGACTGAATTAGCTGGTGAAAGATGTGCTCATCAAATGCAGCACGTGTTTGACTGTTTGAGAAACATCTTGACTGAAGGTCACAAAGTTTCCAGTCGGGATATCGATAGAATTTCAACATTGTTTCATGACACAGAATCCAGATTGTTTGACTTTAAATCTCTCAGTAGTTCTCTCAGAGATTTACTGAAAATAGTCCAGCTACGAGAAATCAGCGGACAAAATTCAGCGGAAAAAGAAAATTTATTCCTCTCAAAAATCAGAAGTGAATTAGACGATAATATTTCCAAATTAGAGTTGGAATTGCTTGATAAAGAGAAAGTAATTGATGATCTGAGGAAGCAGTTGACTAACAAAAATGATGAGTCCATCAATTTCGCCAGTACTCATGAATCTCTGGAGAATATTAAAGGACATTTGCAACAACAGTTGAAACAAAAGTCTGGTGATTGTAATCGGTATGTTTAATGTTTAAAATTAAATAAATTTGTTAATTTTTGATACTGGAATTAAATTTATTGGAAATGTTTATCATATTATATTTCTTGGATTTGCATTATCGTAGATTGTTAATAAATTTATCCCCGCATATATTGGGCTAAATCTTCCATAACCTGTGTTGATTATCAAAAGCTGTTTATAATTTCAATTAAAATTTCAGATCTCATATTCAAAGAACATATTGCATATACTTAAACTTCACAAATCTTTCTCCATTCAATAAATTTCCAAGAATGGTTGATACTGGTGTAATTCGAGCTCATTAAATTTATAATATTGAAATATTCTAGTTTAAAAAATTATTATTACATAACAATATTTGTCAATTTATTTAAACAACAAGAAAATTTATAAAATATGATTGTATGTGTTAAGAGGTTCCTATTATATTTGTGTGTATTATATTTGTTTTATATTATATATATTATGCTTGTGTTTATGTTCGTGAATGCTGTAAGAAATATGTTAGTACCCAGCCGAGTCTCCAGTAAATAAACTGTGTCGGGACAGCTGGGGTGAATGTGTGTAGGAGTATATAAAAATACAATAATAAATTAACGATAACTGTTACCAAACAATAACAAATTTTATTAATAAAATAAATAAAATAATACGCACTTATGTGGAGCTTAATACGAAGGGATTTTCGTAAATCGACAGAGGACGTTGATTAGGAATGTTATTTATAATAGGTAAGCTACTGATACTAGTAAGACAATCACCAGGGAAAATTTGCTATAGGATTCTATAAAGGATCCTGAGATTAGAAAGCTCTACGACTATTCTTCTAAGAGAATTGATTTGGGCAATTGTATTTCTTTATGTTTCTTTATCTATAGCTTTTTTTCGAGTTGTATTCCTTTTTGATTGTTTTGAAATTGGAAGTTTTAATCTAATTGCTTCCTCGGATTGTATATCTTTTTATTCTTTTGAAATTATAAACTTTGATCTAATTGTCTTATCGGATTGTATTACTTTTCGTTAGCTTGAAATTTAAACTTTGTATTCTTTGGTTATTGATTTTTTTTCGATTTTGTCAATTTTTGTATAGCGATAATTTACCATAGTAAATTATCGCTATATAGTATTTTTTATTCCTTTGTCATTACCCTCAATAAAAATAACAAGGTGTCGCGAAACCTTGTTTAAAAATAAATAAAATGTATGACTGTACATTACAGTATGATTACGTAATAAACGTCATATTGAGTTGAAAATTGTATAATTATTGCATAATATGATATTCCTAGGATATTTGCCTTTCTGGCAATTTAATAAGCAAAACCTCTAGGAAATTATATTTATCCAAAGTTTTGATTCTAATGTGATCCAAAATTTTCGTATAAATTATTCTTATTTCGTTCAGTCTGAATTTTTAATAATAATAATTATTATAAAAATTCAAAAAAATACCAGATTTAAAGAAGTAATTGTTATCATAGATAAATGCTCGATAGTAAGCACTAAAGAAATCAGTGTTGTTGACTTTGGTGTAAAATTTGTGCGGTTTTAAAATGCTTTTAAGATAATTTTAGTTTTTCAAATATTTTTTAATTATAAACAATGATAATTAGAAAAATTAAGGAGTAAAAATTTATATAATATTATAAGAACTACTATTATTAAGAACGTTTAAAATCTAAAGAAATGGGTTAATTCTCCAAATATTATTTGCTGAATAAATAGAATAAATAGTCACATTAGAAAAGAATGCAAATGATTCCACATCTTCATCAAATAATTTTTTGCCTTGTAGTTTCAAATTTACCTATTTCATATAGCACAAATTATCAGTATAAAAGCGCAAATTCTATTACCCAATTATTATTATCGAAATATAGAAATTTCCTATCCATATTATGCCCACGAAGAGAAAGACTCCTAGATGCATTCTTATTTTTTGATATTTTCAATTTGATTTCTAACAATTTCTGAACTCTTTGCCATAACCCACAAGGATATATTTTTGGTATCAATAGGTTTGATAAATATACTTTTTGTCTTTTATTTAATTTATGTCTTCACCAAGATCACAAAATACATTGTTTTAAATACATTTTTGAAATGCTTTGGTATGAAATTACAGCTTCTATTGCTTGAGACACATTCTGTGCTTAAGCAATTAATTTCATAATATTTCTTCGTTGAAATAATTATTTTAAGGCATTATAAGAGAAGTCAATGTGCAAAAGATAATTGAAAATAATAAAATACCTTATATCCTAAAATTTTGTATCTTTTGATCTTCCTCTCACTCAAAGAAAATTTCTTTTTTATATTGGTCTATTGATTTTAGTCTATCTGTTCAAATTCGAACTCTTGAGAGTGAGCTTGCCAAAGAACGTTTAGATAAGGAGCATCTGATAGAACTATTGAAAAATCCCAAAGACCGTGAATACGATGACAGAGATGTTTTAAAAAAAGCAGCAAGAGCCCAGAAACAAAGGGCATTGAAAGCCGAGGAAACAATTCAACAGTTGACCTTGATTCTAACAGCAAAAGAAAGGCATATTGAACAGCTAATGGTTAGTTGAAATAGTTATTTCCGTGTTTATATAATGAAATGTTTGAGTTAAAATTTATTAATTGTTTTATTATATCAAGCATTCTAAAACGACTAGAAATCATGCATCCAATGTTCCTAATCATTGTGATCATTGTCCAGAAGGTAGTAAACATCATCATAAAAATGAGGATTTACCAATCAAATCTTATTGGCCTTCGGTAAATATTTTCTCCCGTGCCTTATTATGCTTATTCAATATTTTATTCTCTTCCAATTTACAAAAATATTTTTTATGCTTATTCCTTAGACTGTATATAGAAATTATACCAGTCAAATTCCACTGCTTCTATTATAATTATGCTTTATAATAGAAAATAGGAGTAAACATCTAATCAAATATTCTGGGACCTACAGTATTACGAAAGTAGATTTTCGTCTTGAAGGTTTTACGTAACATTGTATGTTAGTAAGTCATTTGTTGGGTATGAGTTAAATAAATTCTGCAATTATGGTTTTTTTAAATATATAGAACTATATACATAATTGTATTCATCGTCCGAAGTAAATTATTTCATTTCTTCAAAACTTCACGAATATATTCGAATAGTTGGAATTACGAATATTTGGAGGCTCTAAGTCATACGTTATGACATAGCAATGATTAGATAAGTATATTATAATATAGCAAATATATAGTTTGTATATAATTTATAAATGGTTATGCAATAATGACGTTATTAGTATAATAATGTTAGTATGCCAAAAATATAACAAAAACAAGTAAAGAAAAAATAATTAATTAAAATTAAAAATTTAATTTTAAGTGTTTTAATTTGATTTTTAAAATATTTAAATTTTTTTAAATAATTTTATTATTATTTTATTTTATTATTTTATTTATATTTTATTATTTATATGAAAAGGTTAAATAAAATTCAATCAAAAAGATCAACCAAATCCAAACATGACTTATTCAAATTAATAATAATAATAATAATAATAATAATAATAATAATAATAATAATAATAATAATAATAATAATAATAATAATAATAATAATAATCGATAAATAAATCTAAAATTTCGTGTCTTAATATATAATTGAGTCACTGTAAATCTTATAAAAACAGGAATTTTTTATACAAATTTATTTTAAATCTCTATAGTTTGCATACTTTACGCATTTCGGGCATAGAATATGTACCCATTGATTTCTTTTGAAATTTTGACAACTTTGACATCAATGGGGACACGATTCTCAGACTCCTTACAAACAATATAGTTATATATGCATTTGATGTATGATCCTAGAACGATGTCATAATGCAACTCAGGAATTGTCTTTATATGAAAACCAACGAAGTGATATATGTTAAATGCAAACACAGAATATTTTTGATTTCTGGATATAATTTCTCAATTTTCTTTAAGAAAATTTCAAACAGATAAAAGTTTATATAGTTTATTAATTATAAGATAAATGCTTGTTTTACGATGTTATTTCGGGTGGACATCACAAAATTATCTTTTCACTGTAATGAAGTCAACAGTAATGGCAATTAAATTCTCATTCTTTATACAATATTTCAAAATTTGAATACGGCACTTTAATATTTCATTTGTGAATGCTAGTTATTGTTGCTTTTACTGCTTTATTATTCATAATGCTGCTTTTGTCAATAGACTTTTCATTCATTTCCTTATATATATAGCCGTAATGACACATACATTTAGAAAGGAAGCGAAGGAAAATTTCTATTAAAATTTTTGTAACCTTGAAATAGAAAATCGAAAAGAGGATATGTAATCAAATCTTATTCATTACAATCAAATCGCGCAATAAATTGTTGGACAATTTTTACATAAAACATTTACAATATTTATTTTTAGATAAAACATTGTTTTTTATTTAAATCATAATTTTTTTACAATAAAATAAAATATTACAATAATTATTTACTTAATTTCAATTTGGTCAGCTTTTAGAAATTGATAAACTAATTTTTTTTTGGGGGGGGAGAGATATTGAATAATCTGCATTCTAATATGCAGAATTGATTGCTTCTTGATGTGTAGTAACAACCAGAATATGTGTTTATGATAAAATCTATAAACTAAATTGGAGATTCGGGGGGGGGGGGTGTTGTATTGTTATTATTTCGTAAACGTTGCTTGCCAATAGATTGGTTAAATAATATACAAATTATTTGGTCTTCAGCAAGTTTGATTTCCATTTTGGCTTGATTGACAATTATGATTATTTAAATTATAAAACTACTTTAATATTAGTTTTTTTCCCAATTGTCTCCAATGATTGCTGTTTTTGTCATTATCATCCAACTTATTTTCTCTAAAACTATAAAAATTGCAATATTTGTAATATTCCTGTCAAACTCACTACTACTTTACAATTCATATTTATTTATTGGATTTTGTTATTTATTAATCTATGTTGAACTCATTTTATAAAAGTTTTGTTATTTCAGATTATAATTTACCGAATTATAAACTTTAATAATTAAAACCATGATGTATTTTTGAAATATTAGCAGTTTTTTGGCAAATTATGCATCATCCGATAAAGTTGCTTTTCAAATAAAAAAAATTGAAATGAAAATATTATGTTGTCGATTTAAAATAAATTAAGGTGAAATCTTAATATAATTAATCATGGACCGACAGGCACACAGATCGGATAATGTAACGATTACTAAAAATTAATATATTTCTAATGATATTTCTAAATATATGTTACAAATCAGACTCAATTTGGACATGCAACTCGCACAAAACATCATGATCGTCATTTTGGCGATTTTCAAGACAATGATTCGTCAGACAGTTTTTCGAACACGGTATTATATACATTTCATTATGTACCCTGCTGCCCAAAAAATTATATACTGCTGTACCTTTTATTATAATGGGTTATTATGGCTATTTCCTATTTTTTTTCTGTAATTTTATTTTTTATTTTATGTGCTCTACTAATTTTATTGGTATTTGGTTCTAGCTCTCTTGGACGTCTCAGTGTAAGATATGTTGAAGTGAAAATATTTTTAAATTCATTCGTGCATTTATTTAAAGTTTCTTGTTGAATTGAATATTTATAGAAATATTCATAACTGAAATGTATAACTTTTGAAACAACATTTTATATTACAAAATATTATTCCTTAACTGAAATTTTAATTATTTTAATTAATCATAGACATAACTTGGACAAGACAAAATGAATTTTTCATAAAATTACGTTCTGGAATTTATTTTCAAAGAAAAGCCGTAAAAATTCAATAAACATTAAACAATTTTTACAGATTTTCTTTTTTTGATTTTTTTTTGTGTTATTGAATTATTTTGTTTATTTTATTTGATTATTTTCTATATTGTCTTATTTTTATTTATCTTTCTATCCTATTAATTCATAATGACATATATATTAATGACCTTAATGACAATAAAAAAATTACCCGATTTTACTTTACTCTTTACTTATTTTAACTTTTTCTTTACTTAATTTGATTTTACTTTTAGGCCCCGAAGCATTATTTGCTTTTGTCAATTACACCGCTGTATAGTAGCTACATATCTCTGGTATTAAATACATTTATTAACTAAGAATAAATTCAAGATTGAAAATCTTATCCAACAAAAACGTTATTTAAGCTATTAAAATTTAAATAGGAATTTTCAAATAAGTATATTTTGATATTTTAATTCATATTTACTTAATTTAATTTTATAAATTTTAAATTTGTGAAAACATTTTAATTAATCATTTTCTAATTTATAATTAAAATATAGATATCAAATTTTATTTACTATTTTATTTTTAAAATGCAGAGTATTCATGAAGTCCATATGCAATTAAAAATATTTGTCACTTTATGCAATAGAAAGAATATTAATAAAGGATGGGAAAGCTTGATGTATCTAGTTTTTTTGGGCTCTAAAAATTTTTTTTTTAGTATTTGTTTGCAAGATAGGATAACTCATAATTGCTGAAATTTTTGAAAATCAGCTGGCAAATGTTTTCAAAGAATTGTGTTCCCCTTTGTTTTAATATTAATGATGAACAGGTTGATTATTAACTATAACAATAAAAATGTAATTATTTCTTCTTTCTTTTACTTTTTACAGATTTTTTCTATCATATATGGTTACATATCTATAGGTATTTTAATTGCTCATTGATTTTATGGATATCGTGTATACTCTAAACATTTTTTAAACGAATATTTTAATTTTTAAAAATATACTTCATCAGAATCTGAATTTATTTCTGATCTTGATTCTACCATTCCATGTCTTCCAGCATTTTTACTGTTATGTAATTATGTTCAATGCTTTTACTTTTAACGACCATAGAGAGTCATAATGATTAATATTTTAACAGTTATGTCAGAACGATCGGGCAATAGTTCAACCATCCAAATTATTTGTCGATCAGTTTGTCCAGTGTGAAGTTAGTTCTGTATGTCTATTGTTTATTTTCTGCATGGGTGTTTGTTTCGTACTTTGGGTTTTCGATTTCTGTCAATTTTATTCATTATTGTTATTGGTAGATTGTGTGTGGGATTTTATTCATTTTCACTCAATTATAGATAAACAGCCAGGATGACCAGGAAAAACTGAGGCACCTGGAAGACATTTATGATGAAAACCAGCATTTACATCAACAGATGGCCAACAACGACCAAGAAGAAATAATCTTTTCTTTGAAAAAGGTTTGTATTTACTTATCTATATGAGAAATGTAAAAAAGGCGTTAAGTATAAATTTGTTTGGGCTTGATAATATTTGATAATATTTCAAACTAATGGATGGGTTTGGATAAAATATACATAGGAAATAAAGCTGATATTATTGGACATGCTAATTAGTGTTGGTTATGCTGGTCTTACAGTGCGCGTTTTGAGCAAACGGGGCCCTAAGTGCAAACATTTTTGGTCCCTTTTAAATGTGTAAACTGAGTCTAAGACTGGTTGTATATAACCAAGGCTGGATCTATGATTAGGCCAACTGAAGCCATCGCCTCAGGACCTCAAGCAAATTGGGAGCTTCAATTTAGTAAATAAGAAAAAAGAATAGTGGTTTTCTGTATTTGACAAATTTTAAAAAAATCTTATGGAAATTTGGAAATAAAATTTCATTCGAAACTGTAATATTTTTTTAGAAAAATTAGTTATTTCCTATTCAAACTGTCAAAAAAAATTATTGGTTAGTGGATTCTGTTAATTTTTTTATTAAATAATTTTTTATTATATAAACAATATTTTTTATTAAAATTCAAATTTAAATGAAATTTTGTATGCAGAAATGGAAAAGAAAAAATATACTTGTTTGAATTACTTAAGAGTTGTAATGTTAAAAAAATTTTTGAGATAGGGCGCAATAATATTTTTGACCTTAGGGTACCAGTTAACCAAATCCGGTCTTGTATACAACATATGTACAAAAAGTTGACTAGTGTGCTTTCCCATTAGCTACATAATTTATACTATCTTTAATTAGCAATGAAACAAGCCAAAATAATTATATTTAAACAAAAAATATATTGTATATAAATTACCATTTATAATTGTAATGATTTGTTTTCTTAAGAAAATTGTGACAAAATTAGTAGTTTGTAATTATTTTCAATTGCTCTTATCGATACTTGAAAAGGCTGTGCCAAAAATTCTTATAAAATATAATTCAACATTGACACTATAATGGCAGGACACACAACATGTATGTTCTAGCTAGTCCTAGCGTTCGTGTTATAGTTTCATTAATCGTTATTGGCATGTTACATAGCTAATGTGTCATTTTATTTGTCGACTACCATACAGAGGTCCTCAATCTTTTCAGTAAAGAGTCACATTCAATTTTATTGCCAAATGGCGGACTAGTGTTTTTATAGTCGTATGTGTTTCTATAAAATATTGTACGATCCTATTTTATTTTGCTCATTATATTTTTTGTTATTGTTGGAAATTCTTAAATATAAAAAAATAGTTTTTCTTAATCGATATTTTGATTTTATAAAATTTATTTTGAAGTATGTTTGTTCGCAAAGTATACCCCAAAATATAAACTATTTTTTATAATATTATTTTAAAAACTAGTTATATCTTGAAACTCGAAACAAAAAATAAAATAAAAATAAAATGGCTTGAGGGTTTTGGAAATATGCAGTTTCTATTTCTATGATAGATGTGCGACTTTTTTGCGAAGTAAATGTTTTAAATGATTTAATAATAATATAATAGTATTTTCATAATATAATAATAATATAGTATTATCATATATTTATAATAGAAATCAAGGTTGAGAACATCTGCCTAATATATAATTCGTATTTATTGGTTCATTTTACGTACAATGCAAAAGAAATCTTTATTTTAAAACAATTATTACAATAGTTATGATGATTTTTCCAAAGTGTAAAAAAATGCCTTTTTCGTAAAAAACGCCGGCCAATAGCGCAAGTTTATATCTTATACTAGCGGGCATTATAGTGTTAGTATAAAAGAAATATTAAAGTTAATATTAAAGAAATAAAAATAAAGAAAATTTGATATGTATTCTATTAATTAAAATTTTAGTTAAGATGAATTAAATAATTACGTCATATGAAATTTGAATTTGCCTTACTTTCGTACATATTCTGTTGAGATGCATCTGTACGCAAAATCCCCCATATTCAACACCACCTTCTTCTAACTTCGTTCGCAATAATGTTGTTTTAATCTTTAATAGTAATGCTTCACAAATTCTGTAACACCTGTTATTACAGCATATATACAATTTTCAAATGTTATAATATCTATTTGACAAATAAATCTAAATGAGTCTTCGTTAAAAACTACAAATTACCGGAAGATGACTATCAAAGTCTATCAAAGCATTTGAGAATGATATATTGAATTATATATTCTCTAAATTATTATCACATTATCATTAAAACATTACTCAAATTTTTGGGAATAAAATATAAATTTATATAAATTGGCATTTTGCTTTTTCATTTTATTTTTTTAGGACATAATATCCCAGAAGTATTTTTGAATGGGATTATTGTGCAATAATTTGGCGTATATATTGTCAAAATAAGCAAAATTTTGTTGAGTTCGTTTGAATATTTTTTCTTAAATTTTTTTTGTTGCTGTGAATTTCTTCTTTTTAATATTGTAAGATGCTTTAAATTTAAAATATGACTAGTGAAGATGGAAAATGTAAAAATAAAGGCATGAAGATGAAAGTCAATTTTTAATGTGCTTCGAAACATGTCTACTATGCCAATTTATGCTGTGAAGTTGCCCAAGTTTAACAATACTTTCGTAAATTGTATTACAATCT
This sequence comes from Schmidtea polychroa, assembly GCA_959609185.1. Lineage (NCBI taxonomy): Eukaryota > Metazoa > Platyhelminthes > Tricladida > Dugesiidae > Schmidtea > Schmidtea polychroa. The sequence goes on along the minus strand of CAUHTR010000424.1, from coordinate 83,764 downwards.
ATTTCAAAATTAGATACAAAATGTGATAGAATTGTTGATATTTCCAGTGTTGGAAATTCCTTATTAAATTATTCAAAATTATTTTATTTTATTTTACATTATTTTTATCATAAAGGAAAATGAAAACCTTCGTTCCATTGCTGACCAGTGTGAGTCCCGATTGAGAGATGTTGAAAGGGAAATGAAAAATGTTCGAAGAACAATGGCTGAAGATAATGATGATAAAAGTGAGGAACAAGTGAATAAACTGTCAAAGATATTAGAGAAATTGGAGGTTATCAGTTGTGATAAAAATCATGTGACATCAAAAAACGGATTACATTTTAGATGTCGGAAAAATCAAATCAAACTAGTCAAATTCGTATTGAAGATTTAGAAAGGAAACTCAAAAACTTGGAAAGTCAAAATTTTGAAATGAAAAATGCTCTTCAGCAGAAAGATAGCAGTTTTATAGATAACAAATGCAAAACAGAGGAATTGGCTCGTGAAAATGTATCCCTAATGCGTCAACTGGAGGCTGCATTGACTGATTCAAAGAGAAATTCAGATGTAATTTTCTTTGATTTTTTTTCTATTAGTCAATAAACATCTGATTCCAAAGGATAGGTCACGGGGTCACGGGGAAGTAATAAAAATATTTTGTACTGACAAAGGCGCAAGGATGAAATTTTTGACATTTAACATGAATATTTCTATTACTACTAAACTACTTTCCATTAATCTAAATTTCATATATATTTTCATCAATAATTAAAATATTTAATCGGTGATAAAATATCTAAATCCTCTATCAATGAAAGAATTTAAAGAATTGTGTTATTACTTATGTTTCCTATAACACAAATATTTATTGCGCTTGACAAATACATAGTTTTATCCCATTAAAATGTCATTTTATTTGTTGATTGTTAATAGGAATAATATGCAAGTTTTGATTAATTGAATAATAAGTTCTTATATAAATGAATAGTTATTACAGATTTTTTTAGTTTACCATAATAATGTTCTATTAATTTAATAATCAATTTATTAATATAATAATCCATTTAACAATTTAATAATCAATTTAATAATATAATAATCCATTTAACAATTTAATAATCAATTTAATAATCAATTTATTAATATAATAATCCATTTAACAATTTAATAATCAATTTAATAATATAATAATCCATTTAACAATTTAATAATCAATTTAATAATATAATAATTGCTCAGTGATAAATTACAAAATAAATATTCATATATATCTGATTGGTTGTTTTTTATTAAATAAATGTTTTGTAATTTTGTAGCTAAATTTAAATTTTCTTAAATAAATATATAAGGTGATGTTTTATTGTACCCATATATTGCGTATTTACCAGCGCCGGTTTGAGATAATTATACGCCCCAGGCGAAAATTATAAAAAGCGCCCTATTTTAAAAATTAGGTACAAAAATTATGATAAAATAAAAAAGTTTAACAAAAAACAATCCATTTATTACTTTATTTCATTTTTTTCGATTGACATATATATAAAAAAAACAGAATTTATAAGAATGATTTTTTCCTGGCTTTCATGTCTGCAAATTTTTCTATTGCTGCCTCCAAATTTAGGTTTGCTACAACATTATTTTCAATTGAAATAATGGCCAAATTATTCAACCTATCTTCCGTCATAGTAGATCGCAAATACGTTTTTATTAGTTTTAATTTACTAAAACTTCTTTCACCACTCGTAACACTAACAGGAATTGTTACGAGGATTCGTAAAGCCACCCACAGATTTGGTACTGTACTTTTCAAATTATTATCATTGATAAATTGTAAACATACTAAAGGATCTTTAACATCATCTGGTACCAATTGCTTCAATGATTCGATTTCCTCGCACAATTCTATTCCATTTATATCACTACTGGCCTCATTTGTTAATTTCAGATGTAAATCTTTGCAACTCTTCAGCAAATCACAACGATTTTTATTATTGTGAATATTGAACAAAAAACCCCACGAATCTTCGAAATCTTTCATTTGCTGAAACCTTTCTGATATAGATATCAACGATTGATCCAGCATAACATTAAAAACATGATTTTTATAATATTTTTCTGGGTCATTTACATCTGGAGTTTCATCGTCACACTCATAACTAAATTGTTTTTTGTCGCCTTCTGATTCTTACAGCTTTAAATTGTGCGTTCACGTTTAATAGCGCAGCGAGATCTTTGGCCGATTTTAAAGCATCAGAAAAACCGGAGTCTCTATAATTTTCTAGAAATATCTTACAATTCCGAAGAAGCTCGATGGCGTTACTCATATCAAATGTAGCTTTTTGCATGGATTTGCTGACAATATTAAATTTTGACAAAAGTACGTACCAGACAGATAATGTTAACAAAAACTCGAAATCTTCTATTTTGTCAGATAAAGAGCTAGCTTCTGAAACAACTGCAGCATCTAATATTGTGTCTTGCAACTCATTTAATGCGTTTCTAATTTCCGTGATTTCAAACATAATTGCTTTAATGCATTCGATTCTACATTCCCACCTCGTTTCACTTAAAGGTTTAGGATTTAATGATTTAATATGTTTTTTCAATATATTCCATCGTCCAACAGATGCAGCAAACAAAGTATAAATTCTTTGAACATATCCGAAAAACTTTATGCACATTATTGAAGAAGAAACACTATCACCAATTAGTAGGTTAATTGAGTGACAACCGCAAGGCATAAAAAACGCTCTTGGATTTTCTTTTAAAATTCTAGCTTGCACTCCTTTAATTTTACCTTTCATATTAGCGCCGTTATCATATCCTTGGCCTCTACAGTTTGCTAATTCCAATTGAATTCTTCTAAACTTTCAGAAATATCATCATATAATCCTTTTCCAGTAGAATCAAAAACTGGTTTAAAGGATACAAAATGCTCTTTTATTTCCATATCCTCAACATCATAAAATCTTAACGTTATGGAGAGCTGTTCGATATGGCTTATGTCAGGTGTGCAGTCTAAAATAATCGAAAAATATTTCGATTTACGAACAGAATCCAAATATGACTTCTTGTCATATCACCAAGTGTACTTATTAATTCGTTTTGTATAGTTTTTTCCACAATAATGAACATGAATTTCTTGTGAGACCACCCTGCGCAAATGCTCATTTAATGGTAAATCAAATTTTCCTAGAAGTTCAACAAGGCCTAAAAAATTTCCATTATGCGGAACAAATAACTTATCACAAGAACCCCGAAATGCTAAATTATTTTTTGACAAAAATAATGTTATGTTTATTAATCTTTCTAGTACCTTTTTTCCAATTATATTTTTCTTGGACTATCAAAGACTGCAAATTCTTATCAATAGTTTTATTGCCCTTTAATCTTAATCGAGTTTCTATCCAGTTTTTTCACATTTTAAATGTGAAACTGACCGTTCGTGCATTTTCAAGCTGTCGTGAATATTTTTCCAATCCCATAAACCAGATTTGGCTAGATTGACCTACCTGATGGATCAAAAAGTTTGCAAAAAAAACAAAATACAGAATTTTTGGATTCTGAATAGTGCAACCATTTTCTTAGGAATTTTTCACCATTACTTATTTGACGATAAAAAAGCGAATTGGAAAAGCTTCGATTATTTTCATCTCTTGGATAAATATGTTGTTGATTACACCTTTCTTCGTTTCCATATAAGTCAGTTACAACTATATGGTCAATTTCCGTATGTTTTAAATTTTGTGGCCATAGCCCAATATCATTATAATTTAAAATATTTTCAAATACAGAATGAGTTGAATCACAAGGAACAATTATTTCAGTTCCGTGAGAAGACATTAAATTATCCTCATTGATAATATTACAATTTTCAGCTTCTGATGACACATTACCTATATCGTCCTCTGAGCTTGAAGATGTTGACTCGAAATGTTGATTATCATCGGCTACTGATTTACTGGAATTAAAATATTTCAATATTTTATCGTGCTTATCAGCTTGTTGTTGTCTATTTATTTTTCGTTTCCGATATTCATACCCACTCAATTTTTTTGGTGGCATCTTAGCTATGGCATAAATTTATATAAATATATTATATATTTTCCAATATATTTTTAAAAAATGATCTTAATCTTACCTTACCTCTTATATATTTATATTTTAAAACAGAATAGGAATACAAATTTAATTTGAATAAACTGCAACAACACAACACATTATTTACACACTTGAACCAAAAAAATTGTTAAAAAAAAACTGGTAGCTATAGCTGTTAATTTAACTCGCACATCAGTTTTTGTAATACATACATATAATTTTTTTTATTTCAATTTTCAATACATATCAGAATTTCTCAGAATTGGAAATTCGTATATTTTGCATGTACTTTTTTTTTGTTTTTTCTTATTTTCAATTTTTTTTAAAACGGTTGGTTTCATAGATAAATTTCAAAATATAAAGTTTTGGAGGCTTATTTTATAATTTACTTTGATTGTTTATAATAAATTTTGGCGCCCTCTAACAAAAGGCGCCCTAGGCTATGGCCTAGGTCGCCTGGCCCTTGGGCCGGGCCTGGTATTTACTAACTAGATGGGTCCCGGAAAGAATTAAAAAGTGTCTTGGTCCATGAATATTTTGAAACCGCTGTTATAAGCCAATCATTTTGATAATATTTATCTATTGTCCATGTATAAAGTCGGTCACGTCCAATGTGATCACTCCAGAGTTAAAAATGTTTATTAAAAAAAATATATCAACATAGTTAATCACATATCTTTCACTGTTTTTAAAAGTTTTTTGTTTTGGTTAATGATGCTTAATTTATAGAATGATGGACACTTAAAGCAGTTTAATTGTGAGTTTCTGAGTTTATTTTATATTCTTTTCTTGATTTTTGGCTATTTTTTTATATTATTAAATTTTCATGAATAGAGGAGATGGGATTACCACCAAGTTTCCCTTTAACACTGATTTTTTCAATAGTTTTTTCTGTGTACACAATTTAAAAAATATTTCATTTACTAGTAGAAAGGGATAATTTCTTGGTAGCAGCATTAATTAAATTTAAAACAATTAAATGATAATTTAAGCATTTTGCTGCGAATATATTTTCATTTGTATTAAATATATTATCGCGTTCAAAAGGCTTAAATTATCATTTAATTGTTTATCTCATTTACAATTATGGAAAAATTTCAAAAATATAATTTTAAGCATTTTTCATTTTTAACAATAAGTTACAAATAATATTTTTTTAATTTTGTATTTTATAGTGCAATATACCTAGAATATTAAACAAAAGAGCAATGTTTATGGTACTGAATCTTCATACAATATGATACAATGTAACATTATTACTTACAATTTGTAAAGATTTAAAACACGAGCTAATTTATATTTGAAAAAAAATTTAATTTTTGGCGCAATGTCTTTTTATTCTAGGAAATTTAGTGCATAATCTTTGTTTGCGCACAGCAGTAAAATTAATTGTGCTGGACATTGATTACTGCTCTGTTACTTGATTTTGATAATACTGTATTTTCTTAACATTTACTCTTACTCTTTAGCAAAGCAGTTTATGGCAAGTCTTGACTTCTACATTAATAAGCTATTTTAAAGATTTAATGCAAATCCGTCAAGAACGCACTTGGTTATTTTATGTTTTAAAGACATTGAAGGCTTTTTTGGGCTTGTGAGAAATAAGAGGATATTTCACCTATAATGTTTTGAATTCCCCTGACCAATTTCACACTTAAATCTTTATGACTTCAATTAAAGGAATATCTTATAATCGTTGATATAAATTTTATAATTTATCCTTTAGAATGCTAGAGATAAGAATGTCGGTCGAGATCGTCAGTTACAGTCTCGTATTCATGAGATTGAGTCACAATTAGCACATCAGAAAGCAGAAGTTAATAAATGGCGTCGTAATTGTGAAGAAACCGAGAGGAAGTGTAACACCAAAGTGCAGGATATGAAGATTCAGCTGGAACAGTCAGAAATCACTAACCGTAGCATGCAGACTTATGTTCAATTTTTGAAAAAGTCTTATGCCAATGTTTTTGGCGACATGCCTCTATCAAATGGCCTTAGTTGCCCTAATCCTACCTACATGGGACAATCGTTAAGCTTTAATGGTTTTTGATTATTTACACTTTATTATATACTTTTGATAATATTTTTTATTTTTATTTGTCAAGTATAGATATATCTTAATATGTGATCACAAATACAATGTTGTTGACTTGTACAAATTATTTCTTATGTTTGCATTTCGTTCCAGATTTATTATTATTATTATTATTATTATTATTATTATTATTATTATTATTATTATTATTATTATTATTATTATTAAAATAAACAGTACAAGCTTTGTGATACCCAGTGCAAATCCCAATAGTAGACTAGTTTCGAGCTTTTGGCTCTCATCAGTACTATGCGGGAGACACGAAGATTTCTCTTCGCGCCAGGTAAGTATACAATATTGTTGATTCAACTCTATTGCATACTTTCCCCGGTACACTGGAAATCACATCGCTTGAAAAATAGCTTGGTCACAGAAAAAAAATCTGTAAACTTGTAAACATGGCGTATGAAAAATCATAATCACCTCTGCGGACTAAAAAATTAGTCGATACACAGAAACTGTTTACAAGTGCATCCGATTACCTTTAGCATTTTTGACTTTCAAAGTAATGGTGTAAAATATTTTTGTCGGATGTCTCACTTGAATAAAATAAACAGTACAAGCTTTGTGATACCCAGTGCAAATCCCAATAGTAGACTAGTTTCGAGCTTTTGGCTCTCATCAGTACTATGCGGGAGACACGAAGATTTCTCTTCGCGCCAGGTAAGTATACAATATTGTTGATTCAACTCTATTGCATACTTTCCCCGGTACACTGGAAATCACATCGCTTGAAAAATAGCTTGGTCACAGAAAAAAAAAAAAAAAAAAAAATTATTATTATTATTATTATTAGTATTATTATTATTATTATATATATTTAGTTTATTTATTTTAACACTATTATTTATATCACGTTCAAAAACACTACAGTCTTTATCAATCATACAATCCTCATACATACTTAAAATACATACACCGCTATCATTCATTCTTTGGTTGAAATCCAAATTACTTAGTAGATTGCTCCGATCAATGTCCCGCTTGACGGAGTGTGCTCATTTGGGTCATCCTCCCTGTTATACTCGTCTGGATAACTTGAATGATTTGTATTTATCATCGCAAATAGAGATAAGTGTGCTCCATGACTCATCACATACCCCCGCGATGACTCATCGAGGTCATGTGACTAATCCTAATATAAACAACTATTTTTATATAAAACAGAAACTTATAAAAACATAATCAATGACTAATTTTAACCCTTTAAATGGTGTTACAGCCATATATTTAAACAATTTAAAACACATAAAATTTAATTCCCAATATTCAAAACTGAATAAATCTGAATAAATTTTCAAAAACATTTTTCATCTAATCTATCAATATAATAGTTTCTTGTTTTTATTATTACGAAATAATGGTTCATGAATTCACAATAAAATAATTAATAAATTGGGTGATAAACCTTAAGTTGTATTAAAATAAAAATGAGAATTTGGAATTATAAAATATTCTTTTTCAAACTGTTACTTTCTTGTTAACGTTGCCTCTTCTTTCTCTCTGAGCTTCTTTAACTTGAGAAATAAATTCTTAAATTTTGAGAATAAATAAAAAGGCTGTTTGAAATTTAACTAACAACCAAAGAAAATAAACTGTTATAAATTAGAGTTCTAGATTGAAAAATTCCGGTATTAAAATCGATACTTTAGCATTATGAGTACACCGCACCCTCTCTGTTTGAGAAGTTACCTGAAGTTGATTATGAAATAGGAGCCTTTGTCAGCAAAAGGTTCTATCCGCAATACTATACGAGACCGCTTTAGTCCATCTCGATCTCTATGTATCAAAAATATATCGAACTTCATTGTCTAGGAAGCAGTGGCAACATTTGACCTGCAGCCGATTAAATTACTTTTGCCTTAATTCTGGTACAAAATTTTTAGGGAGCACAGGATGGCTGACTGTTTTTCTAATTCTTTTAATAATTCGTTTCATAACGTGAAGATTACCGGTGAGGTTGCATCTGCACTTAACTGAACAGTTAATCAAAATTATTGAAGGTGGTGGATATTGTCCCGATCATTTTTCATTTCGGATGAAAGCCGATTATTTTGAGGGAAAATTCTGACTCAAAATTACATTATGAAGCTCAAAAGAAAGCAAGTGGATTCAAAGCAGTCAAGGCTAGAATAACATTTTTGCTTTGTTGCGATGCATCAATAAATCTGATCCTTAAACCCCTGCTCATTAATCGACTTTAAAATCAAATGCACTAAACGGGACAGATTTTAAAAATTACCGGTGCATTGGATGGACTATAAAAGGGCTTGTGTAACATCTACTGTCTTCATTCAATGGTTTAATCATTGTTTCGTGCGAGATTTAGAGATTTATATGAAGCAGAAAGCATTCAACTTTAAAGTTTTATTAATTATTGATAATTTTATTTGAAAGGGAGTCAGTAACCGTTACCGACTTTTGGGAAAAGTTTTCGATTTTAGGCTGCATAAATCATGCTACTTCTGCAATCAGTGAAATAAGGATCCAGTCGAAGATTTAGAAAATATTAGTGAAGTAAAAAAACACCAAACCAACCGCAAATTTCTTCAATTTTGCACTACATTAGAAAACCATGTTCTTAATATTCACGCGAATTCTGAACGGGCATTTAAATTGCAATAAAAGCTTAGGAATTGTATATAATTAATTAAAAAGAAACTCATGTTATGCTTTTGATTTCAAATTATGTATTGTAAATTTTTGACCATTTCTTTCTTCAAACATCTTTAGGTCTCCACCGCGTTTCTTTCTTCTGGGGTGATGGAAATCTGGCAAAAAATAACGAAATAAAAATTAAAATAAAATTATTAAATAATTTTATTGTTTAAACTGATCAATTAAAACAAAAAATTTCATTCAATTTAAATAATTGCGCGTGTTGATTTCAAGTTGGCAGATAATGCGCGGGTGGACATCACAAATTGGTAAGAATTTTTCAACTTGTTAAATTCTCAGTTTTTCAAATCTACAGAATTTAATATCCTTGAATGGTAATTTAATTTGTGTAATTTTATGGTAACTTACATGTTAATAAATTTTCACTTCGTATTCCTATTTTTTATTATTTTTCTATGATCTTTCAGAGACAGTCCAAAATATGAGATAAGGTTAGACGAATGTTACCCTGTGTTGTGGTGGAGATGTGTATTTGGAATAGTCTGTTTATCCCACGCCATAAAATGTCATTCCAACTGTCCTGGAATTGCTATTGCCACACAGACGTGACAGAAACTATGGTGAGAATTCAGATTGGATAAAAATCTGGCGTCTTAACAGAATTGTTAGCCAAAATCCTGTCTCTGGAAGTTAGACTTTAGAATTTCATACTCAGTAAATGATCACAATTTTCATAAGAATATGCTCACAACATAGATTATACTAACAATCACTACAAAAGATCTAAAAATAAAATTTTCGAAACGAAAAATAAGGTAGATTCCTACTTCAATTTTTGAAAATAACGCTAATTAACATGAAATAATGAACACCATTATTAAATCCACACGAATGTACAATAAGCGAACAAATGAATGCATGATGATAAAGCAACTAAAGACCTTCTATCGGCTTATGAACCCGAAAATGAAAGTGCAATGAGGAGTAGTTCTAGCAGAGGAGCTCGCCTGCCCATAGATTTTCAGCCATTGTGTACATTTCTAACATTATCACTACCATGGGTGAGAGTTAGGGTTAGTAAAATAGACATTTATCGAAGAACCTATGATAAATTTAATAGCAACCCCTAAAGAACATTGGGACAGTAGTCTTGACGTATATTTTTTAACATATTCACGTTTGAAGGCAGAAACGTGGTTTAATAAATTTCAATGTACCACTTATTTTAATTGTAAACCTTTAATTATAATTTGGCAACCGCGACCGTATGCATATGTTTTGTATTTTAAAATTTAAGACCGTGCCAGTTTATATACGTTTTGAGTTTAATTGCCCTTTTTAAGCATAATAGATGTCACTAGAATGAAATAAAAATAAAATTTAATAAAACACCGCGAGCTATAATAATTCATTAAATCAATAAATCATTCAATTTTTAGAATTTTTCTTTTTATTCTCTATCTTCATTTGCTGAATGAAAATATTGCTGTAGTAATAGTAAAGTAAACCTAAAATTCAATTATATTTTCATCTATAATGGCAAATTTATCATCTGAATTTTCATCAAGCGAAGAAACTGAAATCCGTTATGGAAATGTCATTTTTGGAAAGCACACCAAAAACAACCAAGTGGTAATGGAAATTATTCTTCCATCTTCATGATATTTGCAATCATAATGCTCACGTTATACATCAAAAAATGACAAATAAATCAACACATTTGTATTATTTCAAACTCGAGATTATGAACTAGATATTTCAAAAATATGGACCACAGAAGTCATTGACAACAGGCAGACCATCAAAAACACCATATCCACCACGTCTTCGAAGCCATCACTTCATATCAGAGATCGCCAAACTAATCAAGCAAGAAAACCACAAAGAAGATGTATTGTCTGCTTATCACAAAACATAAGTATCAATCAGTACTTAGAAAATTATCATACAAAGATGAATTATTGAAAATACAATTTAATAAATTAAAGAAAAGTTGCCAAAGGGTTAAGATTTATCTTTTACTGACTTTGATCAGTTTTTATATATTTTTTATATTCAGAATTTTATTTATCTTCATTGAGCTTTAACTACATGAACATTTTTAAAAATGAACTTTAATTTGCAGAACTGCCAACTATTTTTCCAAGTGTCAAAAAGCGCAAAAACTCGTGTTTAATAGAAAAACGATGATTTATAGTTGATAACTAAATAAAATAATATGAAGATCAATGAATATTTAATTAAATAATTAATACTAATTTGATTTATTTATTAATAATAAATAATGTTTTTAATGATATTATAAATATAATGAAAAAATGATATTTTGTATTGAAAATAAAATTTTTTCTAATATTATTTTTAATTGTTTATGTGCATCATTTTGTTGTTTTTATCTACATATTTATGAAATTTAAAGTTATATAAATTTATATAAATTTTAAATAATTTCAAAGTTCTATTTCGATCTTCAATTGATTTATTTATTTAATAGAATTATATATTAATAATTTTGCACGAAATATTTAATTGCATTTCTATAATTTAACTTTCATACTTATTAAAAATGTCTGTTACTGATACAATTGAACGTTCTAAATTAAACCAGAGTATGTATAAAAAACTAAAAAAATATATAATGAATAAGAGAAAGCTTCAAGTGGAACGTACGCAATCATTTATGATTTCAATAAATTTAGATTTCATTTTACAGAAAAAGAACAAGACGATTATTATAAACGTATAAAAATAGAAAAAGCTAAACGTAAAAGGCAAGCTGAAATCGATAATGAAAGAATGGAAAATCTGCAACTAGAAGTAAGATAAATTTCAATAAATATTAGATGTATGTAAAATTGCGATTAGTACAATGTTGCTGTAAAGCGGCTGGAAGATTTGCGTGCTAAAAAGAAAAATTTATTTACCAGATTTAAACAGTTAGCAAATGATGAATCGATTTTGAAGGACAAACAAAAAAGGTTTGCGATAAATATTTGTAGAATAATAATTCATTTTTAATATATAATAAAATGATGTAATCAACTGAAATTGTTAATTTGTATTAATATGACGAATAATTTGTGGTAAATTGCAATTACATACGATTTAGTGCAGTTAAGGTGAAATCCAATATTTTATATAATTTGATGGCTGTTAGTAATTGTTATATAATCACATTTGATATATTATACCGATTTTTGTTTTTTAATCGGACATGGTTTATATGGGAGGGGCTTTAACCCTTTCTAAGGTGGTGGCAATATACTGTACAACATTTTACACTAATAAAAATATCTAAGTGTAACGCTGTCGATAATCATTTTTACTTTTGGTACAACTACTGACATATATTGAGCCTCTTTTGTTTTTATTTTTTTATGATCATTTGTAACTTTATAATTATTATTAATAAACTTTGAGTTTTACATCACTTTTAGTTTCCTTTGCCTTAGAAAGGGTTAATACAGATGACTAATTGGTTCTGTTTTACATCTACTTGAAGCAGGTTGATTAAGGTTGATTAAAATTTGTGAGGGGGAGAGGGTAATTGCAACTGATAGAATTATATTTCCATTTACTCACGTGTCTAATCAACCGGATCGATAATTTTCAGTTTATATGGTTTTATGTTGATTTCGTTGTATATTATTTTTCCACATTTGAATATTCACATGTTTATTGATTGCCATATGTTAATGTTCCATGATACATTCCTGCTGATCGATAATCGGATGGTTATCTTCACTGATATATCAAATTTTATTAACTATTGATTTTAATAATGACAATTTCTCGTGCCCCAATTGGTTAGTAAATAGACAGACTGAAAACATTGCCTTATTATTTTGCATATTTCATATATTTATTTAAGAAAATTTAAATTTAGCTACAAAATTTACATAACGTTTATTTAATAAAAAACAACCAATCAGAAATGAATATTTATTTTGTAATTTATCACTGAGCAATTATTATATTATTAAATTGATTATTAAATTAATAAAACATTATTATGGTAAACTAAAAAAATCTCTAAATATTCATTTATATAAGAACTTATTATTCAATTAATAAAAACTTGCATATAGAAAACATTGATAGAGGATTTAGATATTTTATCACCGATTAAATATTTTACCTAATTACACTAGGCAACAAAAAATTTGTAACTCACTGGAGGTTAACTTAGCTTAATTTTTCTATCGCGTCAGGTTTCCGAGTTATGATGTCATCAAATTTATGCATTTATACATGTAATTTAAATATTATGCAGTTAGTAGTCATCTTTATGGTTCAGTCGTTTATTAAAAAGTTGGATCCTACTGTATGTCGATTGTAACAGGGTTTTATCTATACCAACACCGGTAATATGGTCCTTTTGGAATAACGCTAGTTGATCGTTGCTTATCAACATTAGATCGCCATTTACATAGATAAGAAAAAGAGAAATTAATTTTTTATCCCAATCGATCATCTGCTATAAAACCTGTACCACGTGACAGGTAACCTACGACAATCTAATGATGAGGCTTAAAAGTGATTCATCAAGTTCGATATATTTATCAGACTCAAGTGATTCAGAATTTATTTCTAAGCAACCACAACTAATTACTCAAAAACACCTAAATGATTCAGTTCGTGAGTTATCTTAAACTGCGAAGTCCTTCGATGAAGATTAAGAGTGGAACTTACTAGCACATGATACACGAAGCTTAATAATATGTTTTGAAAATCTTATCAAAAACAATTAAAAAAGAAATTCTTTAATATTCATTGTAGATTTGGATATTCTATCATCTTGTAAACACAGCTAATAAAACTTAATAGATAAATATGTGAATTCATAATTAGATTAAAATATTGAAAATAAATAAAGTATCTAAGTAGAAATAGTTATTTCGAATGAATTTCAAAGATACATCCTTGCACGTTTTTTGATTCGAGAATGTTTTATTAATTTCCGCGCGAGTCAATTATTTGACCAACTTCAACTGTCATTAATTTTCGTTATCTTCATTTCAGTCTATTAACTATTAAATCACGGGTGTCAAAACTTTTGAAGCCTAGTGTCAAATGTAATTTTTTATATTTATGAATCATTATATGACCTTGAGGGCTAAGGGTGAATTTTGTAAGTGGTGGTCGGCTCGTCAATGCCGAAGGCAGGAACATTTCCCCTGCTTAACCATCGAACTTCACATTGGTAGATGATGTTGCTATATTCAGTTTCAAGATCACTTAAAAACTGTTGAAATTTACGATGGTTGAGACCTCGTACTTTGATGTAATTTACTGTTTTAACAACTACATTCATGACATTTTCCATATTGACTACTTTACTGCAGTGGGATGGAATTGCTTTTATTGGTGAATTGACTTCCAGTTGTTTATCTAGTACAAGTGATACAAATCCAAATCTCTTACTAATCATCGACGGTGCACCGTCTGTTGCTAATCCTGCCAACTTCTCAAGTGGAAATCCTAAATAATCCAACATTTTTAAGAATGCTCCGAATACGACCTGCCCTGTCGTTTGTACCATGTAGCCTAAGCTAATTCTTCAGTTACTTGTAAGTTGTCATCTACACCTCTCACAAAAAACATAATCTGAGCCAAATCGGTATTATCTGTACTTTCGTCTGTAGCAACTGAGAAAAACTGAAAAGTGTTTACTTTATCACGTGGCTGATCAGTTATGTTATCAACCAAATCACCGACTCTCTGAGCAACTGTGTTGCGTGAAAAATTAATATTTGCAAAACTCTGTTTTTTATCAGGACAAACGATTTCTGAAACAGTTACCATACAGTCTTTGACAAACTGTCCAATCGTAAATAGTTTCATTTCTTTTCCATTCATGTAAGACACAGCATAGCTAGCTTCAACTGCTGATGAAGACTTGCTGGCTAACTTCTTAAACTTGTTGTTTAGGTAATTTATTTTTTAGTTCTTCGGCCTTTTCTGTTTACTTATATCTAGAAAAGTATCATACATATTGAGGTGTTTTGTAACATAGTGACGTCGAATGTTGTACTCATTCAAGACGCTCACGCTTTCTTGGTATATCAAACAAGTCGCCATACCTTTAAATTCCGTGAAAAAAATATATTTCTGTCCAAATATCTCTAAACATTCTTGACTCATTATTAACTTTTCGCATTTTTGGTTTACTACAAGACATTTTAATTGGTTTTTAAAAATTATCCAAGTAAAATAATACATTTTTATTCGCATCAAACAAGAAACAATAATAATGACTGTGTTTAAAAGTAAATTTTATTTTTTGATAATTGATTTTTGATTAATCGCAAGATGTCTAAACGAGTAAAACGACGTAATTAGTTTTTGATTATTCGAAAGATGTCGGCCGCTCGATTGTTGTACGGAAGGCAAGGGCGTAATAGTCGTAATGTTAATTTTTTTACAACTTCCGGACAAGGGGGCGGGCCAAAAAGAACAAGTCGGAGGCCCAGATTTGGCCCGCGGGCCAGGCCTTTGACACCCCTGTATTACTAGATCTGTGCATTTGTCCATGATATATAACATTTAACAATAACCTTAATTTTAATTTGATTTGGATTTTTATTTTAATGTTATCTGAAAATCGAATTTTCTCTATCGAATGATGTATAGTTAGTTTAATTTCGACAGGTATTAGTAAGACTGTTATTTATTTATATTTAAACTATATAATGCAGTTAAATTGATTTTTATTGACTATGCTAATTTACATTTTAATGAAAATATATATAAAGAATTTAAATAATTTATCTAATATTTCTTTTTAAACTGAATATCAATTTTCATAAATACATTTGTTTAAATAATTGTTTTAATTATACAGGTTTATAATTTCCCAATTCTATTAATCATCTGGTTGATGAATTTTTTTTTATTTTACAAATTTTCTGCAGATTTCTTTTTTATAGATCGAGTTAAATAAATAAATAAAGTCCATGTTAATTAATTAGATTTTCGTTATTCTTTTTCAAATTATTCTCTCAATTGATTGATATTCTAATTTTTCATATTTCTATTCTTATGTCATACTGATCTACTTGATCAATCATGCTGAGAAAGATTTATGTTATTTCTTATTATTTTAGTTGCTTAAATTCAGATCATATTGTTTGGTTGTAATTGACACAAATTTAATTTTACAATATCAGATATTACTTCTAATTGACATCTGCTGCACAATTTCCTTATGTAACAGTACGAGAACAAAAATAGCAGTTTGTGTTAAGAAAACATATTTGTAATATTTTAACAATTATTCATAATAAATCACTTGTTTATTTAGGAATTGTCTGCAGTATAAAAATAATGAAAAATTTAATCAACATTCATACAAACAATATTTGAAAAGAATGTTTTTCACTTTAACTATTTTTTTGGACAATTTTATTGAATAGCATTTCTTCTTAACCATCATGAGATTAACTAATAGTTATGAAAATAAAATTATTAGAAAATCATATGAAAGTTTATTAAACAAATACAATACCAGTGATAATTTTGATTAAATTAAGCAGTAATAAGTTCTATTGGGTTGTTTAAGGAAAGGCTCAAGTTAAAAATTAAAATAATGTCACATTGATAGAAAATTGGAAGCATATTGGACGTAGATTTTATAAATTTTACACCAAACATTGTCTGAACTAATTTAAATTCATCCATCGCACTAAAAACGTACCGAACAGTAAGACTACCAAATATGACACTTGGGGAAGGACTTTCAAAAAAGGTATCTCATTGCACAAAGTATTACCTCAACGTTTTGCATATCAAAACTTAGAAATTTTACTGTATAATTTTTGTGCTATTTCTGGTTGTGAATTACGAAGACTATTTTACAGGTTTAGGGTAGCGGTGAGAGATGAAAATTTATAAAGCATTTATAATAAATGATACATACAATATAATCGTTTACATACAGCAGTTCGTTCACAATCATTCAATGAATTTTTCATACTGTTTCTTTTATTATGAAGTAATCAAGTAAACTAACAATCTGTAGTAATTTATAATGAAAATGCTGAAATACAGTGTACAAACATAGTATGCATTACACACCCATTATGACAATAAGTCGATCTCGACACACTCTTAACAAAAAAAGTAGATCTTGTATACAGAAAAGTTGGACACCCCTGATTTATATCGTTCAGAAATCATCCAGAACCCAAAGATAATGACTTTAAGTGACGCGATATTAATTTTAACCAGAATTATAATAAATGGCAAATGGTTTTACGATTTGCACGAGTATAAGAGGAGAATGAGAATAAACAAAGTGATACTTAGTGGATCCAGCTGTAATGCAGTGCAATTTTTGCCAGATTAAATAAAGAGAATATTTCTCTTTTAAATAGCAATACCTAAAATTATAATTCTGTCGACATAGTTTTAATATCAAAATTGAAAAAGTTTAAATTTTAATTCCATAATGAATTTGAAGAATTTTAGAGTGCGCTATTCAGACTTTTTTGGTGTGCGAACCAGTAAATGTTTCCCAGTGTTACCTGGAGGGACCTGCTTCATTATGTAAATAAAATAAACAAGTTATAAATGCATACATATACACACAGGTAGTAATATTTATGAATTCAAAGAAATAAAAAATGTAACTAATTATGTACAATAGATGTACATACATGCATAGCCAGTAGTGTCATCCAATTTCCACTTACTGTAAAAAAAACTAACTCTAACGTGACATTAAATAATTGATATAATCGTTGCTTAACCGTTAGACTGCGTAAAGTCAATAAATTGACGTGTAGTATGTCTCTTCAAAATGACTACAGCAGCGTAGCGGTTAATTGAAGACAATGCCACACGTAATGGGAAATGAATATTTACACAATTTTAATGTTTAGTCTTAATTATACTCACGGTTAAGAATCCGTTCTCGCATAGGCAAGTCGACCCAAATGTAAATTGAGTTTGTAGTGTAGGTTCATATAGATCTAATAATTCTGCTTTGAATTTAATCCAGAAAGAAGCAAACAGAAGTATAATTTCAAAACACTTAATTCTTGATTGAAGGTTATATCAATCGGTTTATCTTCCAAATTAACTTATATTTATTCATTCCATGCTAGAAATGGATGAATTTCGAATTCACCCTGTTCCCTTCGACGGATTCTCATCTGCTGAAAATTAGTAATCAAATCTCTAATAAATTTGTCATATGAGTATTGACTATAGTTCGACAAAGACATTATACAAAGTCATTATTTGCACGGTGAATAGTATCAGCCAAATTGTGAAACATGACATAACAATTAGTTGAAACATGAATTTTCCATGATTAAAAACACTCTTTTTTGAATTGATTTGTTAAAGTTATTCAATATGCAAAAAATATCGATCAGATTGGTTAGCTTAGCTACCAGTTCATTTTTTGAAAAATTTCAGACAGGTATTGTTCGTTGTCTTTTAGAAATATAGCGATCTTATTTTTCAGCTCAAATACTCTTTTCTAATACTTTACCCCTTGATAACCTAACATGCGTCTGCATGTGACATTAGTCGTTTATGATCAGCGTCCAGATCTTGGCATAACATCTCAAACAATCTTGAATTTAAAGTGGTTGTCTTTATATTATTTAAATATTTCCCACTTCATTGAAGCATGTCACTAAAGCTCAGCTCTATGAAGAAAGCAGTGTGTGGATTTGCACTCAGATGCTTCTTCCTTAATCTTGATAACAACACCTGAATGTCTTTCTGTCAGCAACAGCATCAGTACATACACCCTACACTTCCAATCTATATTATCCAATATAGTCGTTAAATTCTATGAATACTTCAAAGCTAGTCGTTTTTGTTGGTAATAACGCAGAAGAGAAGTATTCTTCGATTAAATTACCTTCATCTTCATAGCGCACATATACCAATAGAGTTAGCAAAATACCAGCTGCAAATCAAAGTACTTTAGCAATTTTATTTCTTCTATGAGTTGTTCTTCCATATCATTCGCAAGCTCATGAATTCATTAGGACCTAAAATATTTGAATATTTTATAATTTCAATTTATCTTTATAATTTTAAACAGTTGTTAATATTTCTGTGAAATATGTGACAGTTGCTATTGTTTGTTTTCATGATTTAGTTTTTTATCCCACGTTTCTCTGTGCTCTTGTAATTCTATGCTCTATTTTTATTGTTTAAGTAATAATTTATTTATCTCTATTTTCCAGTAAATTCCCGATTTACCAAATTGTTAGTAAATTACGCCATAAATGCGCCATAAGAAATATCTAAGATAATATTGTATATTTCAGTGAAATCATGTCCCATCAATTCACTGCTGCTGGGTTATCAAGATCGTTTCCAATGCAGACAATACAGGATCAGATAGGTACGTCCCCATCTACAACATCAATACCAACCAATTTGCTCGGATACACACAAAACAAATTAGAGGTGAACAATGAGAGCAATCAAATAAATAATCATTCCCAAATTCCGATATCAGTTAATGACATCGCCACCGCATTGCGGTTTGCTGGCGTTTCTCCTGGTCTCCTTGAAGCTTTGTACAAGAATACTTCTCCACAGAGACTTTTAAATCAATCGGTAATACTATTTAATTTATAAAGCTGGATAACCATTGATGAAATTATTAATTTCATTTTTTATTACATTGATATTATTAGTTCTGGTTCACCGTTCATCGGACAATTTTATATCATATTACTTTCTAAAAGTACAAGTCCAACCTCATAGATCAATATCAAAACCATTTAACCAAAAATACAATTTATGGATTACATTCAACAAACTGATTGTTTTAATTTCCTAGGACTATCTAACTAACAAGATTGTTCCTTTGTAAATTGAGACAGTTCTGGAAATATAGATTCGTTATTACACCACCATTTCAATGGATTGATTTTGTTATCTACCGGATCTAACATATATCAACGACGATATATATCTTGGACATAACTTTAATAACAACTCGATCATTGCATTCGTTTTCATTCTTTTATTCGCGTGGTTCTCAATAACCAAAGTGGTTTCATTTTGTTGAGGATACCTAAATAGCAAATAATATAATAAATAGATAAATTACCTGGGAGAAGATCGTCATGACAAATGGGAACTCGGAGAAGGAAACGGAAGTAAAAAATGAAAATGAGAAAGATAAATCAAATAAAACAAAACAAACAAGAAATTAAAACAAAGGTCATTGTTAATTTAGAAGTGCAAACGCAGGAGGAATTTCAAATTCCAGAGAAACAAAAACATGGGAAAAGCCGTATCTTGACAGCTTGTCAAAGATATCGAAATGGTAGAAAACGTCGGCATAACACAAAAAGGGAAAACAGGGCATATCTCGACATCTGTCAGAGATAAGGCTGAAATCGCGGAGAATACAGATAAGAAGGAAAATGGAAAAACAAAATTATCTCAAGTACCGCAAATGTGGCAAGCTATAAAAGGGAAGACACAGAAGTCAGAAAAAAGAAGTGAAAGGAGAATAAAAGGGAAAATTAACAAGAGTTAAAAGGAGAATTAAAACAGATTGAAACCATAGTGACAAAGGGGAACTGGTTGATAATGAATAATTGATTGGGAGAGTGACGAGATTCTTTTGTAAAATTGAATAAAAAATAGAAGTGGAGTGAATAAAGTTGCGGTCAAAGTAAATAGAACAATCGATCAACTTACCCTGTTATTGAGTGGTTGACGGCTAGTGATTATTGTTACAGTTACAGAAAATTATACGAGAAGGGCTATCCTTCACGTAGTGTCGTAATAAGCTCTGTGTAATTAATTGATTTAGAGTCAATTGGTTATGAATATTAATAAAGGTTTGTCTTGTTCGGGATTGTTAATTTGTGAATTAATAAAACACGCTTTGGAGTCGGAGTGAAAAATTTAAATTTACAAATATTATCACCAACCCAATAAGCCAACAATTTTGATCACCTGAAAAAGAGAGGTTTTGGTTTGGGTTTGGTTAAGAGTTTCCATTCGTTACTGGACAAATCTAATGATGTGCATATCGGTCGTTTATCAGTGTGTAGAGCCGCAAAAATAGCTATTTTCTGTTCTAGAAGTCTTTTTATCATGTCAAATGATGAATTATACCTAATTAAAACGAGTCTAGGACATTACCCCCTTCATCATTTACCCCTTCCCCAATATATTGATTGATTTGATTGATAACGCAGCACTACATAACGATGATGATTGGCAGCGAGTGACTCACGCTGCTTAAATTAAAAACAGGTTAAAATGCGCTTATAAAAATAAAAAAGTATTTATTTTGGCAGATTCGTGCAGACAAAACTACTCCATTATTACTATTATTACATTGAGGTTGAGAGTATACGTGGGATGCAACTTGCGAGGGATTGCACATAACATTCAGCTGTATTATTTTTTTGTTTTTTTATGCAGTGTGGCTAAATATTTCTTTTTTAACTTTATTAGCGATTTAATATTATTTCTAGAACTGTTATATTAATATAATTTTTTTACTTTTCATAATGATGAGGGGGGGTAGAGTCTTGCTTTGAATTAAAACATATTGGTATAGGTGGTTATGAGGTATATAGAGCATTGTTTGAAAGCTTCCAATTGCCGATGTTGTTAGCCCATTCGCTGCGGCACACGTTTATCACACTTTTACTCTGTTTTCTGAGTTTAACAAAGGATGCTTCTATAAAATATTATTTCTTAAATTTGAGGTGCTGCCTCCTGTGGTAATCCGCTTCTCGCATTCCACACATTTAACTGTTCCATCTTTTGATGTGGTTTTGTCAAATAATTTCCACGCGTCACTCATATAAAATTTCCAGCAATTTGTATTTATCTAATCCAGTGGTTCTCAAATAATATAAAAGCGCGGAACACTATTCACATGATTTTTTTACACGGAACACTGACAAAAAATACTTGCCCACAATGAGTGACCAATCACAAATAACTATAAATCTATTGTAAACGTAAACAATACCTTCTTATAAGCAAAGAAAATACCACGTGCAACAATAACAAGCAATAAAGACACTTTTATATTGTATGTTTATATATCTGTGTAACGGCTTTCTTATTGAATCACCTTATAAAAAAATTAATTGAGGTTTTTGATGATATGTATCTTAAATGCAAATTTAAAGTAAAATGTCATTTTTTTCGCGGAACACTGGAAAGCGTAATCGCGGAACACGGGTTAAGAACCACTGGTCTAATCTGTTGATAAATAAAACAATCACAATTACGTTTATAATAAAGTAGAAACCTGAAAACGACAAAAAAGTTTTATTTTAATTTGGTTTCGATTTTTCAAAAGACGTTTATTTATTGGAATGATTTTTTAATATATTCATTATTTTTATCTATACTACTCCCTCTATTTAATTCATTTAGTCTCTTCTCAATTCCTCACCAATTGGTTTAACTAATCAAAATTCTAATTCAAATTCATCAATCAGTAATTCTTTGGGTAACCAATCTAACAGTGAAAGTACTCTAGAAGCCTTATTTGCCAGTCTTAACAACTCGAATTTATCAACACTCGTTGCATCCGGTCTCCTTCCAGTTAATTTGGGTTCCAATAACAACGATAACAATTCAAATATCAACACAAACCAATCACTGAATCCTTTGCTAGTTCAATTACAACAACTAGAAAAGTATAATGGAAACCTCGGTGTTTCAACATTATCTCAACAGATTGAATCACTGAAACAGGCACAAAATAATCCACAAAGTAATTATTTATTTTCTCACAACTTTTACTTGTATTATTATTAATATTTTTATTAATATTTTTTTAATATAATTATTTTTATTATTATTATTATTATTTTTATAATTTATTTATTTTTTAATATAATTATTTTTATTATTTATTTATTTTTAATATAATTATTTTATTATTATTATTATTATTATTATTATTATTATTATTATTATTATTATTATTATTATTATTATTTTTATAATTTATTTATTTTTTAATATAATTATTTTTATTATTATTTTTATTATTAATTTATTAATTATTAATTTATTTATTATTATTTTTTTAATATAATTATTTTTATTAGTATAAAGTGATTATTTCTTGGTAGCAGCATTTATTATTTAAAACAATAAAGTGATAATTTAAGCCTTTTGTTGCAAATAGATGTATACCATGTGCTAAACATAGTTATTGCTCGCAAGAAAGCACTTTTACCATTACAGCGGGGCATCCGTCACGGTGCATACAATATCTTTGTGTAAATTTAATCCGAAAAACTCCAGCTTTTTTTCAATAAGTTTGATGCAGCTTTCTGCAGGCAAAGATCCACGCAATCGAACCAGTCCTAAATTCCAAAATTTATTTTGAATGTGCATATTCAAATATGGACGGTTCTTGAATGAAATCCATTCGTCAAAGCTGATAGTGAATTTCTTCTGAGACTGCACGGTAAGTAATTCAAGCTTGTATTTTTGCTGAATCATTCGGTCATACTTCATTACCATGGTCCGAATAGTAGTAGTTGATTTTCTAATGCGCGTGTTATGTAATATACGGCAACTGAGCAACAGAAGAATAATTTAAAAATAACTCAGGGGACGAAACCGAATTGGCTACGCATTATGCAAATAAAATGAATTGGTACCGAATCCCGGTATTCTGACAATCTTAATCCCGGGATTTCGGAACCAAAAAATCCGGGATTCCCGGGATTGGATGCCTTAACTGATAATATATAAAAATATAATAAATTAAAAAAGTAATAATTAAAATAATATAGAAAATTTTAGGAAATATACTTTCAAAAGATAGGATTTAAAAATCAAAATTGGCACATTTATTGAAATATTTAAATAGCGTATATAAATAGTAATTGGAGGCTTTATTTTAAAATATTTTGAAATATTTTATTAGGCTTCTAGAAGATAATTATTGAAGCTCTAAAAATTTTAATTGGTGTCATTTTAAATTTTAAATGATTTTTATTTTAATTTTAATTTAAAATAAAATTTTTAAAAATTCAGAAAAAGAAAGTATATCATTATATTATATTATATTTATAACCAATGAGAATTAAGAAAAAGGAAATAAAAGAAAGATAGAAATGTATGTTCGGGAAGAACATTGCTAAATTCCAAGAGATTGACAAGAACTATCTTATAGTCGAAAATTTTTTCATTAAATACATTATTTGCAGCAAAAGGCTTAAATTATCACTTTATTGTTTTAAATAATTTTTATTATTTATTTATTTTTCAATATAATTATTTTTATTATTTTTTTTAATATAATTATTATTTTTTTATTACTTTTATTTATTTTTAAAATAATTATTTTTATTATTTATTATTATTTAATAATAATAATAATCGTAATAATAACAGTGATTATAGATTTTTGCTGCATATTTCAAGTTAGAATTTTGAGCTTGCATGGGAAAAAATATTATTTGTCTATGAAAACTCATGCGTGGTTGTTTATTTTTTACTTAGGGTTTTAGTAAAAAATATTTTTACTTAGAAAACCTATATAAACAAGTTTATATAATGTAAACAATAACTGATAACTAACGTTAGATTTGTTGTTCTATTTATATTATTTATTATTATATGGAATTGGAAAATCAAAAATTAGTCTAAATTAAAAAAATTAATTTTGTTAAAAGCTACAGTGATTTACATCTTACATGAGACTGATTGAAAATCCTTAAACTAGTTGACACGAATCATATCACAGTAAATGAATGATCTCCGACTAATTTCAATTATTAATTAATTATGAGAATTGCATTCTATTGAAACTTTTTGCATTATCGGATTAAGTAGATATCCAATGTACATTTTTGTAGTTCAAAGGTGTCAAACACCTCCAATCAGGTGACTTTTATTATGAATTAACTTTATTTGTTTACAAAGTTTTCAATTATTAGAAAAATATTATAATCCATTTACGAATTTGGGTTTCGTTAAAGTTGATCATATTTCAATATATTAATTTATATACACAAAAAATCTGAAATACTTTCTATTTATGGTTATGTCTACAAAATGCCACTACCCTAGAGATCTGTCTGCAACTTCCAATAATGTACTTATGTCTCAAATGGCGCAAATAACTTTAATTATCAGTTATAAAATCAGACAAATGTCCATTCATACTACAACCTACTCACAACATTCAATTTATTTGGTGGTATAGTTACGATAGTAACATTCATCAAATACTCATTTCAATAATCCTTATAATTTTCATTTCTTGCGTTAACTGCTTTTAACGAAATTTATCTCGAAATCCCAGATATAGATAGCTGAAAATGGAATGTAGGTAACCTTAGACTGTGCACAAATATGTTTTGTAATTTTAAATTCTTCTGGCGTTTCCAAAGGGAATGGTTGACATCATGCTTGTGCATAAATTTCTTAAAATTTAATTTTTTAGATTCAGATTTTAATTACAAGACTTTTTTCTCACAAAACAATTTAAATAGAATCAAAATTCCTAATTTTATTCATAAAAACTGTTTCAATGCTTAACGAAATTTATCTCGAAGCCTAGATGATATAAAGAGAGGGAATAATAACTCAAAGGATTGCATAAGTATGTCTGATGAATTTAAATTCTTCAGAGTTACCCAAAAGAATGGGAGATTTAAAATCAAATTTAAAGTAAATTTTCTCTATAAATTATATACGAATGTGAATTAAAAGTGGTTTTTCTCAAGATTTCCCACATATCATGTAAAGCAAATATTTAATCATAAACAAGCTGTTTTCACTAATTAAAAAGCAGCTAATAACGATAGGTTAATTATTACTGTTTAATACTTATTGAACCGCTGAATTTTCTGGTGGCATTACGTTAGCCTCTTAATAATTTACACAGTTAAAATATTGCTTTTATTCCATCCCATAGAAACCTTTGTTTGATGCATATTTTGTTGTTTATCAATTAGTTGTGGCAAGCATGGCACCATATGTCTTCTGCCTTATCAGACAGTAGGTCAAGTCATCTTTAGAACATAATCCCAGCTAGAACAGTATATATTTAAAAATATTAAATAATATTTTTTTCTCTCGACAGTGTGTTAGAGGGGATCAATCCATCTACTCGCATAAGATTATTAATAATGATTATGGTTCTTAATTTTTGATTATTTACATTTTATTACGCTCGCCGTAATACTTCAGATTTTAATCATTCAGATTGCTGAATTTTTTATTCAAACCTTTTTTTGTGACGCGAGGGATAGAGTTAAAAATGGGCTAAATTACGTGAGGTCATTTATGGATGGATGGCTTTTAAATTAAGTGTTATTAATTAAATTTTATTGGATACTTTCTTTTTATAATATTTTATTACAGTTTAAGTTGATAATCGTGATACATATCTTTGTTTTAATTGTGAAGATGATTTGATTATGTTTGGCTGCATTGTCTTAGAAAGCATACAATACCAAAACTGAATAACAAACTCTTGTAATGTTATTGATTGTAATTTCATAAAGTTAAAAATACCTTTTATATGAAAAACTTGTATAATCCCCCGTCAAGCATGACGGGAAAAGTTAAAATGATAATAAAAATAAAGTTAAATTTGTTTGCATGGATTTTATGCTATAATCAGCAGTATTTGATTTATATGTTAAATTTAATATAATTCAGTCTACTTTAATGAATTCTGAATAATTTACATCTATATTCATCTGACACACGTACGAACAAACAAACAAATTAATGACAGCTATTATATTAATAATTAGGCATCATTTGGATTTATATTTTTTCAGTTGGTTTTTTTGAATCTTAGGAAACAAAGTTAAGATGGTATAGTTTGTTTATATAAATTTGTTCTTGTGAAAATGGATTTTAAAGATGAAAGATTTTAGAAATCTTTTGATTTGTGGAAATAAATAAGAAAATAAACATGACAATGATTCAATTAATAGAAAGCGCCACTGAAGCACACGTCTCATTATTATCATTAGGTATAATAGAAAAAAATAGATATTGTAGATTTACTAATTATAAAATTTATATATTTCATCAATTTGCATGTAATGAGTGCAATGCCACCTACATTTGAGAGACTTCGCGCCATCTCTACTCGAGTTCTTGAATATGGTCTACCGAATGGGTTGACTAATATTAGTGAGCACAATAAAGGTAGTATGAGTAAAAAAATATAATTATTGAGAACATATAGTATGTGAAGCTGTGTTGATAAGATCACTTAATTCTAAAATTGATGAGTAAAATGCTGGAGACATGTGTATTTTGAATCTTTTTTACTAGCTTGGATGTTATATTAAGAATAGTTGAATTGTTATTGTTTTTAAAGGGTATTAAATGGGTAAATTGGAATTTTTAAAATTTATTGATTGATTAACAAAATCTAAATTATAATTATTTTTGGGTGCTGAATTTAAAATAATATAAATATTTTTTGAAAATAATGTTTAATTTAAAAAATAATAATTATTTAAATTTAAAATAATCAAAATTTTATAATTAATTCAATAAATCTATAATATCTATAGTTTTTCTATTCTATTTGATGATGGCTGTGAGAATGACAAAATGTATCGTTAAACTCATGATTGAATGGCGCTTTGTGTTAATTTATGAAAATACTCAAATAAAAACTAAAATTTCTCATTATGCTTTTTACCATGGAGAATATTTCAACTGCGAGAATATTTCATTTGAAAAAGGTACTGAATTATTAAAAATTCATTTCAATTGTTGCTCGACCTCCAAAATGATATCAATTGCAAATTGTGAAGTTGGAATTTTTTTAAACTTTGTTTTCATTCTTTGGTATGATTTATCTAATTGATAAAGGGTTAAATTACTCGACAACATACGGGATTTTCTTGAAATGTAAATTACTATAATTGATTGGTTTAGCAATGTGCAATTTTACATACAGTGTATTGTGATAAGTAAAAGGACACCCGAGAAAAATTATAATTGTTAACACTCATGAAAAACAGTACTATTCCGCTTTCTAATATCTGGTAGATTTTTCCTTACCATTAAAAATAGCAGTTAAACGTTGTGGCATTGAATGTATAAGTTTATTAATAGTTTCTTATGGAATTGTTTCTCATTCTTCTTGAAAGACGACCAATAGACTTGCACTGTCCATTTCTTAAGACTTTATCCAAGAGACATAAAAAATTTTCAATGGGATTGATACCTGGTGATTGTGCATTCCATTTGAGGCAGGAATCCTCTAACCAGGTCTTCGTTGTTCGTGCAGTGTGACAAGGTGCACCATTTTGCATAAAATGGGAATTAGGGTCTCATGAAGTATTTGACGAAAAACAGTGGTCGTGACAGACCCTTGGCAATGCTGTGGCATTGATTTTCTATTGAACCAAATAGCTCACCACACCATGACAGAAATGCTCTGTTTCACAGTGGAATGGAGAAAAGTGTTATCGTATTCTTGATCCGGTCGACACCACACCCAAACACGACCACTGATGGAGAACTGGTGAAAGGAACTCTCATGACTAAAGATAACAGATAATAATTCTCCCAGAAGTGAAAGATTTTGAGTTCTGTTATATAGTCAATGGGAAGATACTAATCAATCATAGTTAATTTCGCACAACGACTAACGATCGAGTGACGTAAATTTTGTATTTTAACTTTATAGTAGTTCTTGCAATGTAATGTTACTAATAATTTTAAGCATTTTTTTTCATTTTTATGGGGTGTCCATTTGCTTATTATAATACTCTAAAATTTAGATAATAAAAAACTAATGAATAAAAACCTAAAAAATATATGAGTTTAAGTTTTGTTATTCTATAATTAGCCGTGTCACTTATTCATTTAGACTCTAAATGAATAAGTGAATCGGCTAATTATAGAATAACAAAACTTAAACTCATATTTTTAGGTTTTTATTCATTAGTTTTTTATTATCTAAATTATAAGTTCATCATCTTCAACTGCGAGAATAATTCATTTGAAAAAGGTACTGAATTATTAAAAATTCTTGGCATATTTTTAATTTAACTTTTCCCAATAAGTACGCCTTGTAATCATTCATATTGGAACCCAGGATTTGTCTCATAACATGTAATTATTCAATACTACCTGTTCATATAAAATGCGGTTTGTTGATTGACATTAATTTGTTTTCATATTGTCACCAAAGCTATTATTATTATTATATTACTATGCCAAAAATAATTTTAATCTCAATTCGAAATTGAAAATTTTAAGGGTCAATGAGTAATTACTTTCTAGTTGATATTGAACCAACTTTATGTCTGTGGTTTTCTGTGACAAAAATGTTTACCAGCTTTATTACTCATTAAAAGTAAACATATATTCGTTTGTGAGATTGTGTTTAAATAAAACTTAGAAAGATTTTAATACTCTTAATTAACAATTAAACAAAATTATATAATTATTCAGGAATTTTAGAAAGCTTCAAACAACTCGCCAACAGTAATCCTAATTGTTTCGATAATTACAACAGTTCTCAAGTTAATGGCGGGCCAGTTGCTTATAATAATCGTGTCAACAATTCGATAGTCGGTACCTCGTTGTTGCCTCCTGCGCCTACTAGTTACCGTGGCAGCATAACCACGGGACAATCCGCACAAAATATTCAACTTCAGCAAGTCTATCAGCAACAGCAACAGCAACAACAACAGCAACAAATGTTGTTAGCTGCTGCTGCCAATATTGTGAACAATGCCGTAAATCATAGCTCTCCAGTATCTCAGCATCAGGTCTGTTATTATTACTGTATTATTTTATTTTTATTATTGTAATAATTATTTTTATTTATTCATTATTATTTATTTGTCTTAGCATTATTTATATTTTAATTGTTATTATTTATAATCTTAAATATAATTATAAATAACAATATTGATTACTCTAATTTCCCGCACTAAAAATAGAGTCAACATAATTTCTACATATGGAATGTACTTTTACATGCTGTCATACAAATGCTATCTATTACTACAATAAACTTGAAAGCCAACTGAATAAGACCCCTTTTAAACTTGTGAAAAACACGTTTACGCACCTTAATTTAATACAAATATAAATCTTGTTAAATAACAAAATCATAATTTTAAATAATATCTATTAGTTTTGAAAATGTTCCATTAATATTATAAATGTTATGGATTTAAAATAAAAACAAACCAAAATGCCACCAAAACATAAGTCATATACCGCCGAATATGCTGAAGAAAATGGCAACGAAGGTGCGGGTCGTGAATTTTGTGTGGATGAAAGTATTACTGGAGATTGGAGGAAAAAGAATGTCTTAAATGTAATGCCACGGGAAAACGTGTCCGTAGAGGAGGTCTTCTGTACTGGTCAGAATTAGAGTCAAAATTAAAACAATGGGTTATATCTACACGTGAAGAGAAAAGGAAAGTTTCAACAGTTTATATATTCGATTGAAGCCACGCAAAATAGCAATTGAAAGAGGTATTGATGGCTTTGGAGGTGGAATCAATTGGTGCTATCATTTTATGAAAAGAAATCAACTGACAATATGTACGGTTACGTCTGTTGGTCAGCTACTACCCACTAATTAGGAAGAAAAATTCGCTTTATTTCGAGGCTATGTCTCTAAACTTAAAGAAAATGTTGATTTATCTCAATTTGAGAATTTGTCTGAAGTACCAGTTAGTTTTGACATGCCTGACACGAGAACAGTTAATGTCAGACAAAAGAGGACATTATATCAAAATTTTATATTATTATGTATTATTTTTTAAATTATTGTTATCATTTATAATTCTAATATTGAATATATAGTTAAACATACATGGCAACGATTTAATTATAAGGAAGCGCCACTCAAACATTCGTTTCACGATATATTTCGACAGGTTTCCCGTCATCATCAGAGAGGATATAATAACTATAGAATTTATAGATTTTTGAACAAATTTATTAATTATATCAAATATTTTATTCTTTAAAAATTATAATTCAAATAATTTATTATTTTTTTAAATTTTAACAATCAAATATAAAATTTTAAAATATTGAAATTTAATTTAATAATTATTTAATTTTACAACAACAATCCATACATTCAATATACAAAAAATTATTTAAAAACATTTAAAACACAAGTATTCACTGCATTATGTACATTAATTTTCAGATTCAATGACTTTATTAATAAAGCCTCACAAATTATACCTTCCCAATAATTATTAAAATTTTGTAATAAAATTTCAAAATCATACATTCCTATTTTACTCTTACAGCCCTTATTGAGCTCACAATTATTGGTCAATGGCTTCTGTCTATAATGCTATGGATCTCGAATACAGAGATGACGGGAAATCTCTCCAATGTATGTGGTATTACATCAATTTCATGTAAACTGATAACCGAGATCAGAACGCAATACAACCTGAGTTTTAGACTTATTAAAAACATATTGCATAATTTACATAAATTTAACACTATCTTATAGTTTAAATTCCCTGACTGCTTGCTTATCTTAGGAGTACTGCGTGCGTACTGCAATAACAACACAAAATTATGCTCGTCATTATTATTTATGGCTTCTATTATTATTATTATTGTTATTTTATATTGTAATTGGTATTATTTATAATTATAGTAAATATCAATGTCAATTGAAAAGAAATCAGGGGTGAAAATCGAAAGAAGTTCTTATAATAATAATAATAATAATAATAATAATAATAATAATAATAATAATAATAATAATAATAATAATAATAATAATAATAATAATAATAATAATAATAATAATAGTTAATAGTTAATATTATTGTTTTTATTTATAATTATTAATTATTTTATTATTATTTTTTAAAATATTGCTATTATTATTATTATTAGTTATTTTATAAATTATTATAAATCGTCTTTAACCGAATTATTTATAAAATCATAATTTAAATAAAGTTTTCCGCTTTTTAAAGTTAAAAAGATTTAATAACTTTCGTCTATTAGCTAGATTTGAGATTCTATTTCCACTTGAAAATATATGTCTTAAATCCTTATCTTCTTTTAATTTAATTTTCCTAATTGCAAATTCATATTTTAAATACACCAATCCCTCGAATTACGCGGTCATAAAAAATAATATTTTTACAATTGGCCAGTAACTTAGAAAATAAGGTTTTGCCCACTGATCCTGATATTGACCGTGCTGTTAAATTTCAGCGAGATATTAAACGCTTTTGTGCGCAATACAGTGAAATTTAGAAAGATTTTAAAAAAACAAAACACAAAAATTGGTTACAGACTATTTAATAAGACGAGAAGAAGAGCACGCTGCTGGGTTTGAATCCGATGATAGTAGCGATTTCGAGCCAACCAAAAAGAAAAAATTGATTGAATTGGAATATAGTAGTGAGGAGTTGGAATATTTATTATTATTACTTTTAATATACCTTTTAACTATGAACATGTTATAAATTTTACAATTTAAAATTTAAATGTCGATTTTTTAAATCTATTTCTAATTAAAATTGTATTTTTTTATGCCTCGTTTTACGCGAGTTTCTGCAATCTATCTATCATTTTTGTATGAATT
This sequence comes from Schmidtea polychroa, assembly GCA_959609185.1. Lineage (NCBI taxonomy): Eukaryota > Metazoa > Platyhelminthes > Tricladida > Dugesiidae > Schmidtea > Schmidtea polychroa. Next base: position 51,404 of record CAUHTR010000424.1, on the reverse strand, counting down.
TGAAGTCTCGATTTGCGCGTTAGTTTCTTGGAACGTATCTACCGCGTAAATCTAGGGATTGGTGTACGCTGTTTTTAATTTCGTTTTTATTTATTTCTTGATTCTTCAATATTTTGTAAATTTATTTTAATGATTAATTTATCATGTAAAAATGTGCTTATATGCTTTTTCACATGATCAGGAAAAACCTATAGCTTTCCATCCGTTTGTCATGAAGTCTATGCGGTAAATATATACTATTTACATTATATTTACACCCACTTGCAATGAATAGACGTATTTATAATGTTAAAAAATCAATAAGTTTATATTATATAAACACAAAACTATATAACCACAAAAAACAAAAAAAAATTCCATATGTAGAATAATTGTAGAAAAGATTGGCGAAAAAAATTTTCGATGAAAATTCCGAATACTCAACTTTGAGTTGTATAATGATGAAACATAATTTCGTAATATTTATCTTCAGTTTTTAATAAATTTAATACTTTTTTAGTATTTCACATTGTCTTGAAATGTCTTTATCAACTTTGTTGTTCAATGAAGAATTTTTCACTAATGTTTTAAAAGATTAATAAATTATATTTATTAATTAATTGCTTTATGAATAATATAATTCACATTGTATCGAAATAAAACCAAATTTTTATCAAAATATCTTGAAAAGGGCTGTGCCGAAAATTCTTGAATATCAAAAAATATTGATATATTTACTGATTCATAGTCAAGCTTTTTAATAAATACAATGTCAATTGGGAAGAAATCAATCGTGGAAATTGAAAAAAGTTCTTAAAATTTTTAGTAATAAATACCTAAAAATCTTGCGAAAATTAATTATAAATAATTTATAAAGGAAAATGTAGTAAAAAAAGTAATATTTAAGAGCTTGAATTATGATCTCGTAATTATATAAAATCAAAATTCAAAGCCATTTCTAAAATAAACGTATAAATGAACTCCATTTCATCACAAATAGTGAGTCATCTATAATTGGTCCACACGCCAAACTGTATTATGATGCGTTTACTCACTGCAAACAGGCGTATTTAAAAATTGATTCATAGTCAATTTTTTAATAAATATAATGTCAATTGAAAATGAAAAGCAATTAAAGGTGAATATCAATAGAATATAATATTTATATATTTGAATTTTTTCTAATTAGCAGAATTAATTCAAATAAAATTTTGTTTCAGACATCTCATTTAGGTGTTTTGTCTCAACATCACAGTTTGAATCTACCGACAACAGCAAATGTCCTTACAATGGGATCTAATTCAGTTCGGCAATCTGTCCAGCACGACTCGAATAATCTTTTCAATCCCAATCTTGATCAGCACTCGTTCTTCAGTAGAAATATGACTCCAACTGCTACCAACGCTCAACAAAGTGCTGCAGCCAATGCCTTGGCAGTGTTCAACACTCAGGCTCATTTGGTGCATCATCTGAGTGCACAAGCTGCTTCCCAAAATTATCGACAGAAGCTTCCACCTCCGTCTCACAGTGTTCACAATTCTTATTTCTGATTATTTGATTTGATAATTTTTTCATTCATATTTGTAATTGCGCAGTTATAATTCATTACTTATGTAAAAAGCTATTATGAAATAAATGATTTTGAAATGTCTTTGATGATTGTTTTAATTGGTGAAATGTTGATATTTGTTGTGATTGAATGAATTTATTGGTGATTTCTCTGATTGGATGAAATCGTTTGTGATCGTTGTGATTGGACGAAGAAAATTAATCTCGAGCCATCAGATGAAATGCTCAAACATGTCTCTCCACCTACACTATATCCATTGACATGCGATCAAATGATGATGTCATTAAATTGGCTATCAGCCGAGAATATATTGCTGTCATCACCTAATGACAGTAGTAATTGTCAGAATTAAACACAAATCTCTCATATTCAAAGTAAAATAAAGATAAAATATCGTGGAGAATATGCACATTTCACTAAAACCAACTAACGGAAATTAATGTTTATGTAATACGAAACCAATTGCAAGAACTTAATTGCCAGGATGCTAATATCAAACTGATATATACTAAATATTTACGGTAATTATAAATTTAAAAATTACTGTGAGAGTGTCTTTAAGTGTTGATCTGTTTTCTTTTAAATTTTTGGGCCTCTTTAAAACTGTTACAAAAGAGAACGACGACCAGCAACAAAGACAGATAAGCCGAGATTGCGTTTCTGAGAAATAGAGTCAATGTGGTTTAAATACGATGATATGAACAAAATGGAGCGTGCAATTCAAATGTTACAAGAGCTGTCATATAGCGACTAGACTGACATTTGAGCTTACAAAAAATTTGTATTTATAAATTTTGAAGTGAAATTGAACTATTATAAAAAGGAGAAAGACGCCACAGCCGTTAGTCCAATAGATGTTGGTTTCAAAAATTATCACCACTTCAAGAGGAGATCATTCGTACACCAGCAATTCATGTACTATTCCTACTGTTTGGAAAAAGATGATGCAAATTTTACCTGGTTGAGAAGATTCGCCGTAAACAAATAAACAAGCTTTTAATCACTGGACAAGTCAGCGAATTAATGCATGATTCTAAAGTTCGGGAAAATAAATCATGAACTTTTATCTGTTACATATGGTGGTGAATTTAATTTTTAGTTAAAAGTCTTCTTTTCTTTTTATAAATAAGCTAACGATGGACCCCAACCATATCAGTACTTGTATTCTACATAACAATCACGAGAAAATATGGGGAATATTCCGAGGAGGGAAAGTATATAGAGAAAATGATTAGACCAAACAAAGATATGCATATGCCTTCTAACAGTAGTCTGCGAACCCAGAGTAATTTGGAGCATTATTATTTCCGATGAAAGGAGTTCATATCTTTCTGACAGCCAACTATTTCACACATTTTCAGCGTTACCAAGTAATGATAAACAACGTTATGTGCGGTTACAACAGTAACATAAGTATTGAATAACGAGTTCAGGCCCATAGGTACATTCGTGCTATCTAAATATTACAGAACGTGGTCAATCTGACGCAGAGTTAATATATATGCAAAGGGCAGAGAATAAAAAGCCAAGAACAATCACAGACACAAATCCCAAATCTTAATTTGATCCTATGATCAAACCATATCTCAACAGTAATTTATTTAACAATATTCGACTATTTTTATTATGACAATATTTAATATTCTATATTGATTTTAAATTTACCAATTTTATTGACGTTTAATTTACCTTTCATTTTTATTGCCGTTTAATTTACCTTTCATTTTTATTGACGTATATCATATTTAATGTACATTTTTAATTTGACGTCTTATCAATGTATAACCGGCTATAAGGAAACCCGAGCTGGGTAAACAAGAAGAAAAGTAAACAGAAGGAAGATTTGAGCCCATTAGCTTGACACAATGACTAATTGGAAAAGAGCAAGGAGAATATAGAACTTGTAGAAAGGCCGGACGGGCCATTAATTATCTTGGTTCGTTGGAGAATCGGTCAGACGTAATTTTGATTATTATTTGTAAAGTGGTGAGAAAAGTTTGTGAATTTGTTATTTCAATATACGTTGGGTCGTTATTGTTTTGATTTAAAGGACACGAGGAGTCAGAGGGAACCGACTTAAAGTAACCGAAAACCCAACATTATTATTATTATAAAATGATTATTAGCAGCATTAATAAAATGTTTAAAAAAAGTAAATGATAATATAAATCCACTGTTGCAAAGTATATATTGAATAAAATGAAATAATTTTCGATTATAAAAATAATCTTTATCAATTTTTAGGAATTTAAATGTCTTTCTTTATAATACAAAATTCTCCTCCATTATCACTTGCTAAATAGGGTATCCGTACGTTTTGTCGCCGGACTGTTCATCAGACGGACGATTCATCAAGAAGACAGTTCATCATGATATATTAATTTGCTTTGGATATATTTTACTATGCATATCAAATCAAATAAAAACACATTGTTCCTTTTGAAAATAATCAATATGACATTATTGTTGGGTTTTCAATTAAGTAAATATTTGAGTCTGTGTCTCATACTCCAAATGTTCTATATAAACAATTAGATAAACAATACTCAACTAATATTTATATTCAAATTTTATATTAAAACCTACAATTCACAAAACTCTATTCTGTCTATTCTGACTATCAGATTTGGTTACGCACGTCCTACAAAAATAATTACCTCTTTTTATTTAATTCTTTGACTCAACTTGATTTTTTCATTTTGTCTTCCGTAAATTCTATATTTTGATTTTAATTTCCCCTTTAATCTATTGTCAAATTTTTCGTCATTACCTGAGGCAGAATCTCAATTATTTCTAAGCTTAAGTTTCTTTATACAGTTGAAATAATCGCATTGATTGATGTTGTTTCACAAAGTTATCTCTATTTAACAATTTTTGCCTCTAGGCTTTTTTTCATTTTATCGTCGTTGATTAAAATAATTAATTGTCCCACCGTACTTCTCCTTTGTGAAAATGGTTTTCCAACATCAATCTTGTTAACTTCTCTTTGTGATTACTTAGCTCGGATTTCCCTTAATTAATTAACGATTTACGAATTTTATACGTTTCCTTGCATTTTGACATTTCTGAACATATTCTGATAAACCCATTTTCACTATGTTCTTCCACATCATCTCACATCAATTTGACCCGTTTTTCAAATTTTAATTCAATGATTTTTTGTCCTCTCATGATTTTGAATTTTCCAATATTCATTTATTAATTATATGGAAATTATAATAATTTTAAATTTAACAACCCCAAAATTAACAAATTATCAACATTTAAAATCCAACCGACTTTGTTCTTACAATCTATTTTATATATAACAGCCGGTGAACATCCGTCGAAGTTTTAAATAGATATATTTGAGACCTCAACATAAGTTGATCATCCTATAACCTACATAAGTTATCTTAATTAACATTCATTTATGGTTGGAATTAAAATCTATGCATGCATTTCAAAAGTCTTGTTCGGAAATAAAGTTAATAATTAGCAATTTTGCTTAAATTTTGTAATATTTGATCTTGTTTCTTAATTATTAATTATTATTTTACAAAATTACTTAAATTTTATAAGTTAAATTTCTACAAAAACTTTCAATTTTTTTATATTTATAAAATAATAAATTTTAAATTTCCATTTTCTAAATTTTACATTTTCTTGTTTTGTTATATACCAGAAGATTGGATTTTTCAAATTAAATTTTTTTATTATTTTATAAAATTCTTATTTTAAAGATACATTTCAATAAAATCTTTTGCAAAGTAATATAACCATAATTTTTATAATGGATGTAATAGTAGAAAATTGGTCACTTATTGGTGATAATTATTACATGTAAGTAAATGATTTTTTTTTAAAAGCTGAAATTTTTAATCCAGTAAATATCACTTTTATAACATGGCTTGGTGCATTGACAATGAAAATTTTAAAAATTACTATTTTGCTCATGAAATTTATGGTGGATCTATTGGTATAATTGTAGTATTTTAGGTTTTTATTTTTTGTTTTTAATGTAGCCGTTATTTCAAAAACTCCGTCTAATCAAGAATTAATAGTATTCTCTCCATCGGGGCGATTTATTTCAAGACTTATGGTAAATTTATTATTTTTAAATAGAAATCCAAATAAAATTATCATATTACCTATAATTTATTTTCAAAATAATTTTCTAATTTTTAATTATTAATTTTTTTATTTTAAGATAAACAAAATCAATTTAAATCATAAATAAATGAATTCTAACTATTGAATGTTACAAATGTTTCAGATTTGTATTTAAATTGATTAAATAACATTTATGCTATTACATTGGATAATTATTTGTCTACAACTTATTATTGCTTCATTCGTGATGGACTGAGTTTCCAATGCTCAACTAAATTATAAATATTAAGAATTTTAATAATTATAATTAAAGAAATAACTAATAATAATAAACTTTAAAATAAATTTATCGATTGCGATATAATTTATTAAAATATAATTAAAAATATATAAATACGTCGTGTGTTATGTAAGTAACAGGAATAGGTGATGAAGGAAACTGAAAGAAAACGGTATATTTTAACATAAGAATAACAGGGATAAGCGACTTCATAGAAGACCACATAGTTCCAAAAGGCATTTTTGAAGAAAATTAGGCTTTTATTTTTTTTGCAAATCTACAACATTTTGGTATTTTTCCCCTCTTAATATGCCTGAATAAATAAAAGTCGCTGGGTGCAATGAAGGGTGATTTAATAGAATAAATCCATTTTCTCAAACACTGTCATTGTTTCCACATTTTTATTGGTATGGACAATCACGTGGCTTTCAGCGATTACGTCTGCATTTATCAACGATGTTGCTGTATAAGGTGGAATTAATTCACCGACTTATCAGCAAATCCGTACGGATTATGTCACTTCTTCCTTCAGAATTTACTAACATTCATCTCTTTTGGTCAGAAATCTCATAAGGATGACCAAATTTGTCATCATCGAATACTGACCATGTTTGAACTGTCTAAAATTTAATTTTATCTACTGAACGAACAAATAATAATAAATATTAATAATAAAATGCACCAAACGATTACTGTTACACATCTATTAAATATCCAATTGATATTGCAGTGGAAAGATGCTCCCGTGATTGGCTTACAATGGAGTGAAGATGAGCACATATTTCTATTGCAAAAATCCGGCAGAGTTGCTATTCATAATCTTCATTGCGAATACATTAAATACGTTCAAATGGGTGACACTGTCAAACAACACAATGTGAAATCTTTTCGATTTTTTACATCACTACAAGTTACTCGATATATATTTATTCCCTATTTCGATTATAAAGCTCGATTTTGTCATTTTAGGGAACCGGATTGATGGTTCTCACAGAATGGAATGAGTTATTTTTCAAAACCAATCTAATGAACACGGATTCTGTGATTAAAACTATGAAAAATTCCAAACAGGTAATTACCGACAATTTCACTGATTGGGTGGCATTCACTGATCTCACTGATAAAGAAATTGTCGCTGTATTTGCTAGCAGGAATTCCCTCATAAAGCTAAAATACGACAAAGAACCCCTGATATTTAGCCAGGGTTCCGGCTGGTTTAGTGACAGTTCAATGATCTATAAGATGTCTCTGTCGATGACTGAACAACGAATCGCAATCGTTATGAAAAATGGTAAAATATTCATTTTAGAAAGAGATCTTTCAGTCGTAAAATCAACTTGCCAATTCGAATTCACAATCAATGACGGTGACAATGTTCAATTGGAATGGGCTGGTGAAGACTGCTTGGTATTCTTCCATCAGGATTATCTCTACCTGATGGATACAGAGCCCCAGTCGACTTATAGTCTTTACTTAGAGGATCCATTGATGTTTCCAGAGGTAATTTCAATTTGTTGTTAATATTAGATCGAAATTATTGTATTCAAAGTATATTTAAGCAATTTCCAACATTTTTAATGATTTTGATTGGTTTCATTATAAAATTATATTTTCTTTCAGATATTTGTAAATTTTTTGCTAGTTATATTAATTCTTGTGTTTAATAATGTTTAATAGCTTTATATACTATAAAAATTAAAATTTACAATAATCGAATTACTAGGAATATCGGAAACAGTGAAAATCAACAATTGGCAGTAAATTCATAATTTATTTTGCGGGACAATTCATTTCCTTTTAAAATCTGACAAAAATTATTGACAAACATTCAAATTTTATTAAAAAAATCTTATGCATTAAATTGGGCACCACTATTTCAAACAAAGCACAAATACACTTCAAATAATCTGACTATGAATTATTATCAAAAATATAATAAATTTTTATTAATTTAAAGGAAAAATTTAAATTGCGCGCCAATTTTCAAATATTTTAAACAAAGCGCAAATACACTTCAAATAACCTGACTCTGAATTATCATAAAAAATTTAAATATTTTTCGTTAATTTAAATAAAATTATAAATTGCGCGCCAATTTTCAAATATTTTAAACAAAGCACAAATACACTTCAAATAATCTGACTATGAATTATTATCAAAAATATAATAAATTTCCATTAATTTAAAGGAAAAATTTAAATTGCGCGCCATTTTTCAAATATTTTAAACAAAACACAAATACACTTCAAATAACCTGACTCTGAATTATCATAAAAAATTTAAACATTTTTCGTTAATTTAAATAAAATTATAAATTGCTCTCCAATTTTCAAATATTTTAAACAAAGCACAAATACACTTCACATAATCTGACTATGAATTATTATCAAAAATATAATAAATTTCCATTAATTTAAAGGAAAAATTTAAATTGCGCGCCATTTTTCAAATATTTTAAACAAAACACAAATACACTTCAAATAACCTGACTCTGAATTATCATAAAAAATTTAAATATTTTTCGTTAATTTAAATAAAATTATAAATTGCGCTCCAATTTTCAAATATTTTAAACAAAGCACAAATACATTTCAAATAACTCGATTATGAATTATCATCAAAAATATAATAAATTTCCATTAATTTAAGGGAAAAAATTTAAATTGCGCGCCAATTTTCAAATATTTTAAACAAAGCACAAATACACTTCAAATAAGTCGACTCTGAATTATCATAAAAAATTTAAACATTTTTCGTTAATTTAAATATTTTAAACAAAAGTCAAAATCCCATTTTTTACGATAATTTAAACAGGTTTGTATTACAATTTTCTATTTAAAACAAACCGGGAATACAAACTCTAATAATGACTTACTATATTAAATGAATATATAAAAAATCCAAAAATTTGTTCCAAAAAAGAAAACGTACAAAATTTTTTTCCCAGTAAGAATTGATTATTTCAATTATCTCAAAAGAAAAACTCTTAAGGATGCACTACAATCTGTAAGACTATTTTCTTTGAATGATAAGAATTTGGAAAAATAAAAAAAAAGAAACCATAGGATCACATGAATCAGCTGGGAAAGAAGTGAAAATTAACCAAATGAAATCTTGCAAAAATATACTGTATACTCCAATTGCAAAATGATTTTATCATTCGTTATCTCCAAATCATATATTATTACAAACAAAATTCATCACGAAAGTGTTCGATAAGAAAATCCGAAATTACCATCATATATAATCACATTATTGAAGAGATTATTGGATAATGTTAAAAGTTTCAAAATATACAAATCACAAAATTTTTCCTGTATTTTTATCAAAAATCCCATTTCTAATATACAAAATGGAATGTGATAAATTTGAAAATGATGAAATAAAAATCCAATAAAATGATGAGGAAAGTCTTTTCAATTATGTCAAGAGATATTAAACTTTGCATTCTCTACTGTTGCCTTTCAGATCGACGGTGTCCGACTGATAACAGCAACGAAGCATGAATTCATTCAAAAGATTCCTAGCCAACTTGAGCAATTATATCGGTTTTCATCAGAATCGCCGGCTATGCTATTATTTGATGCCCAACAACATTTGGATAATAAAATGTCTGAAGCTGTCCATTTTCTGGAATTGATACTTTCCAATGAAGGACAAATGCAAATAGCTATTGATACTTGCTTGTCAGCAGCAGCAGATTGCTTAGAGCCGAGATGGCAAAAAAGTATTCTTAATGCTGTCCGACTAGGAAGAAGTTATTTTCCCGAATACAGGTTATATTAATTATATATTATTATTTATAATAATTATTACTTTTTTATCATTTATTTTATTAGTTATTCATATTTATTATTATTATTATTATTATTATTATTATTATTATTATTATTATTATTATTATTATTATTATTATTATTATTATTATTATTATTATTATTATTATTATTATTTAAAGCAATAAAGTGATAATTTAAGTCTTTTGCTGCGAATAATGTATAAGATGGTCCTTGTCAATCTCCTTATAGTGGAAATTTTTTTCATTAAATACATTATTCGCTGCAAAAGGCTTAAATTATCACTTTATTGTTTTAAATAATAAATGCTGCTACCAATAAATCATCACTTTATACTATAATTATTATTATTATTATTAGAATTAATGTTTGTTACTATTATTTTTTATTTTTTAATTTTTAATATTTTTTTTTGTTAATATTGTTGTTAATAATAATTATTTTTTATTTTATTATTAATATTAAAAATACTCAGTTTTTTATTCGCCGTTCATTCATTTATTTTGACATTTCATTTTTTTTCTCTGTGATTAAATTTACTTTGATCTATTGTCATATAATAATAGAAATATTCTAATTCAAGCATTTTTAATTATTTAAATTTTACAAAATTGTTTTAAATGCAAAAAGTACTATAAAAAGTTATATTCCAATTATATTATTAATTAAGCAATAATATTGCAATTATTGATTTCTGAATTAATAATAATTAAAATTCCAATCAATTTTATATCATTATCAATATAAAATATTTTGACAAATATTTAGAGATGATAATTTCAATATTATCAATCGAGTTGTAATTCAAATTTCATCTATATAAATTCAGTAAAATATTTTCGAAATAAACTTCTATCATTTCACAATTTGAATCTTTAATAAACACTGAACTTATTCTATTATAAATTCAATTCAATATAATCATGGTATTAAATTTCGGCAATTTGTGCAGATCAGAAAAAGTTGAAGATGTTCATAGAAAACTGCTGTTACTGAACAATTTGAAATTGCCATACGTAGCGATGCCAGTAACAATGTATCAGTTGGAAAAAATAGGATTGGACAATCTAATTTTTCGGCTTATAAATAGAAATTACTATCCATTTGTTGAACTGATCTGCACACAGCTAAGAATCCCGAAAGATAAAGGAGTCAATCGAATGCTCGAACATTGGGCTGGGAAATATATTAAACGATCTGACAAAGAAAGTTTAATTGCAGAAAGAGTTATTAAAAGACTAGAAAATCATTCTGAATTCGATTTTGCCAAAATTGCTCTTCAGGCGTATGAACTGAAGAAATTGGAATTGGCAGAAAAAGTGATATATATAATTCTTAAACAGTAGAATTTCGATATAAAATACATCCCATCAATGATACACCTCTTAGATTTCTAGTTAAACTATTTGTAAAAAGTTCCTATTCCGTTCATATAAGATGCTTTGTTGTAAATTACACATTTACAAAATCCAATATATAAGATTAGTAGTTTTATAAGGTGAAAAATAAAGATGAAAAATGATATTCCAATTATATTATTAATTAAGCAATAATATTGCAATTATTGATTTCTGAATTTATAATAATTAAACTTCTAATCAATTTTATGTCATTGTCAATATAAAATTAATTAAATGAAGATAAATTTCAGCAATTTAAAGTAGTAAAAATCGGAGTTGGAAAACCGAAAAAGTTACTGACCGATGAAGAAATTTTCTGTGAAGAAGTGTCTGTGTAGATGATGTTAGTGAAAATTGAAGGTCATTAAATATTTTGACTGCCGTTTGAGCATTAGAAATTATCCTGAAAAATTAAAAAAAATTTTTAGCTTCAGGGGTTAGGTTGCGATGAAAAGCTTTAAGAAATGAAGCAAGGAATGGAATTGTTTTAAAAAATGTTGAATTCATGGTAATAGTTTGCATCTCTCTCATATAGGTGTTTTATACAATTGGTCTAATTTTACAGCGAAAAATAAAGAGAATTGAGTATTGATTATGATTTTTTAGGGCTTATGAAATCAACGTGAAATCATAATCCTTGTGCTAAGAATCTGGAAAAATTAACGCATCTGTAGAAGAATAGAAAAAGATTTGAAGAGTATTTATTTCAAATTAAGAACTGAAAGATATTTTTAATATGAATGAAACTCTCAATTTCCTTGTATAGCCAAATTCTAACATTAATAGATTATAGAGATCACCGTAAAAGTAAAAACTTACTATAGATTTTACATTTATAATTTATAGATAACTCAAAAATACTCTTTAGAAGGCAGCTATTACAGTAGTTATATGTTAGGAATGAAATAAAAAGATAAGTTACTGGCACTTGACAAATTCGATATGCAAATAAAGGAGTTGGGGAACCTTGCTGGAACTATCACAGTAGAAAATGTAGACTAAAAAATATTTAGTTAATTTATCATAAAAATACATTAATTGTCAAAAGGGATATATCTTATATGGAGGTTCTACTGTATTATAACATTTTCTAATGCTAACCTGATGGTTCATTTCTGTTAACTTCATTGCATTTCTTCGTTTCTTTTAAGTTGATGGAACATGAAGGCAGAATTTTCTACCAAGTTCAAATGTTGTTAAAGCTGAAAAAGCACATTTCTGCATTGTCACGATCGATTGATTCGGGTGATAGCAACTTGATTTCTTATGTCGTGTCGGAATTACAGAAATCTCTATTGTTCGAAGATTTTATAACGATGATTCATAGGAATCCGGTTGCCAAAGCAATGTACATGGAGAATTTGTTTGATCTCTCCAACCAAGATACTGATAGATCTAAGCAATCTCTGGAGGAGTCTGAAGAAAATTTATCAATGAAAACGGAAAATCAATTGAAAAAAGCTCTGAAAGCAGAAGTGATTTTTTTCCCTTTTCAAATGAATTTTATACGCATTTCTATTAGAACATTCAAGCAGCAATATCGTCAATAAATGCGGTCCAAGATCTCTATAAGAAAGCAAATAATGATTTTATGATTCAAGTATTATTTTTATTTATAATAAATATTCTATGAGATAATTGGCCAATGAAATAAAAACGGAATGAGTTTGAGACAAACTTTATTTCAAAAAATTAAACTTCTTTTTTATTTTTCCGAAGATTTTTAATATTTGATTAATTTTCAAAATTAAATAAATTGAAAAAATAGTTAAACATACATGGCAATGATTTAATTATAAGATAACGCCAATCAAACATTCTTTTCGCGATATATTTCGACAGTTTTCCTGTCATCATCAGGTGGGATATAATAACTCATTAAATTAAGGATTTTAAACAAATTTATTAATTATATATAAAAAAAAATTTTTTATTTAATAAAAACATTTAATTATTTTTAAAAGATTATAATTAAATTAATATATTATTTTTTAAAATTTTAGCATTCAAAATTTTATTTAATAATTTAAATATTTTATTAATTATTAATTTAATACAACAATCAATACATACAATAGACAAATCATGGAAATCTGACGTTCTGGAATAAAGTACATAAATTTAAATGACGAGTAGAGAAATGCCATTCTGCAAACACTTCTGGTGCGATCTAACAATAAAAAATTACCAAAGGGAACAATTAAAGATGTTGCTGGAGAATTTAAAAAGTCCCCGAAAACAATTTCAAGAATTTGGACAAGAGCCAGGGCATGAAATTTGCCAAACTTAGTTCCTTAATTAAAGGTCGCAAGAAGTTATATCGACAAGAACTTCAAAACAAAATTTTAGCACTTCCAAAATACGAAAGAAGGAACATGAGAACAATAAATAAAAAACCGCAATTTCCTTGGGTACACTGTGTAATTTAACAAAGGAAAAGGTAATCGAGAGACGCAGCAACTTTCCGAGGCCAATGTTAACACCGCAAAACAAAAAAGGGTGTTTGGAGTTTGCCTTATTACATATTAACCAGACAACAAATGATTTCAAATCTATGGAGAATATCTAAAACGAGATATGAAAAATAATATGTTAATTTCATAAATAAAAAAGTTGTCTAAAGCGAAATTGAAGTAAATATATTGTATATCAAACTAACGAGACCATCATTTTTGAACGGAGGTAGCATAAGTTTTGTGCTTTAATTAGACTGATAAATTAAGAAAAGAAAAAATAAATGAATCCAGGAAATCTTCTTGTATGAGTTCTAGATGCGTTAAAAGGTAAACTAAGTTGTTGGAAATCTCAATGATGGATTCAGTACGGGTACTGCTAACGAATGCACAGATTAATAGTGGCTTTTAAAGTTCTTTAATGAAATTTAGATCCTTGGAGATAGGAACTTCAGGAACAATGATCCCTTGAAAGGAGTTAGTAGAAGGAGATCCGCATACAATATTTCCTGAATGTGAATGAACTTGAACAAACCACCACGAAGAAAGAGTACCACTGGAATTGATGGATGACTAAAAAATCTCCTTTGCCATTCTTTAAAGTTTCTTTTGTGCAATAAAAACGATCAATGCCTTTGTTGGGTTTTAATAATTTGATTCGGTACTTTCTGACTCCATGTGTCCCTTTAATTGAAAATCACCAATAACAAACTACCAAACATATATTGAATCACAAAAAATATCTCTCAACACAAAAAAATCTATGACCAAAGTTTTATGAGGTTGACCGATCCTCCATTCGATGTTGATGCTTTGTCAAAATCTTTATTAATAATCACTTCGTTATTATCCTTGATCCTTGCAATAATTTTCCTTTTGCCTATACTCAAATTTATCCTAAAATACCAGTTTGTTCTGATTATCCCATAAGATAACGCCAATCAAACATTCTTTTCACGATATATTTCGACAGTTTTCCTGTCATCATCATCCCATTCATTTTTTACTCTTCGAATCTGGATGGCAAATGGTTATTGACGAGTCAATTTCTCCTGACATTTGGATCGGCATTCCTGCTTCAGCTGTCACCCAGAACGGTCCAACGAACACAAATAATCAATAGCCCGTCCAGACTTCTCTGCATGCATTATCTTTTCTTGGTCTTCTCCCATTAATCATCGTGACAAGATAATGGGTCCTAAAATCTCCTTCTGTTTGCTTTTTCCTTTGTTTACCTAGCTCGGGATTTCTTTCTATTCGCTAAATAATTAATTAATATTTTTCGTTTTCTTGTTTTTTTAACTATTGTGCAACGTTTCACACTCCTTCCGTTATCATAATGTTATTCTTCGTTACTTACTCCATCTATGACCAAAATTTCCAGATTTTAATTCGAATATTTGAATCTTTTATCGATTTTTCACAATTCACATTATTGTGCTTTTCACCTATAATGATACACTTTTGTCCTCTTTTTATTTCTTTACACTATCGAGCCTCTCACTGACTAGACTTTCACATCTCTCCTTCCTTTTATTCTAAATATAATTAATTTTAATTTCCACTTGGAAAAGGGCAGTGCCGAAAATTCGTGAGAATCAAAATTTGGTTGTTGTCGGCTAAGGTAATCCACTGCTACATCTTGAGAAGTATTCCCTTACCATTCAATACTCAAGCACGCATTGCAGAATTTGAATCAACTGAACTATGAAACTTTGCCTTGTTTGTCATACTCACTTGTTCTATTGTCCACCAACTACTACCTTCATTAGGCATGATAACCACTGGCAGGAGAAACCTTTAATAATTTTCATTTCTTAAATAATGTAACGGACAATATAAATTACATACGACAATGCAGAGAATAAATAGAGATGAAGAGTCAACTCATCACCCAAGGCCGTAGTTCCACTGAAAGAAGTTTGTCTGCATGCTGGTGGAACTATTCTGCTTGAGGAACTAGCATAGCTATGTCTATAATTAATGAACAGAAAAGGTTAAATTCTCATGCAAAACAATGATATGTCAAATTAATGGAAAAACCCACGCTGCAAAATATTAACCAACTGGACTGCGTAACTTGGTCTTCCATATAATATATACCAAACCTACAGTCTACAAATTACCACTTTCTTTAAGCATATTGACAATTTGCCTTTTAAGAATTTGTTACTTCAAAAAATCTCAGGTTTTATGCAGTTAAAATAAATAAGTTGGCAAAAATATATAGATCAGTGTGGTCCAAGCTTTTTAGCGACACACTAAATTGAAAAAAAAATTTCAACATGTTATTGAAAATTTTTTATATATATATTGAAAAATTACAGTTATAACCAATATTTTAGCAATTTTTGATTAATGAGATGGTTGTGCTTGATGTTCTACACCAGGGGTCTCAAATTTAACCTGGCCTACGGGCTGCATTAGACTAGTATCATGAGCCGGGGGCCGCAACATAAATAATTGTTTTTCAGAACATGTGGAGTCTGAAACACCGACGTTAATATTTATTTAATTAAAAACTCAACAAAACTGAAAAACATTTTTTTATTATTAATAATAATAATAATAATAAAATTTGAAGAAAATGTGGTAACATTTGAATGCATTAACTTGGTCACACATGTTTGTAATGATTTGATCCTTTCCTTGCAGTTTCAAATATAAATCGGATAAGTGTTTCGTTATATCAACCATAAAAGATAAATCTTGCCACCACACTGTATTAGAAAACAAGGCGATGTCTTGTTTTTTTCATGTTAAAAACTGACATATTTCGTCTTTCAAATCCCAAAATTGTTTGAGAACCTTGGAGCAGGATAACCAACGTACCTCGGTATAGTACGACAAACCAGAATTTATTTTCGCATCCTAACTAGATTTTTGGGGTTCGTTTTTTTTAATTTTTTGTTTAATGGGCGATAAAAACTAAATGTAACAGTTATAAGAAGTGATTACATAGAAAATTTTATTTTTAAGTTTTGTTTTGTTTTTTTGTACTGATATATCAAGTGGGCCGCAAGTTTGACATATCTGTTCTACACAAATCAAATCAATACGAGTCTGTGTATATGATAGGCTTACTCGTAGTTCTTGATCAATATTTTTTTGATTTGATGTTTGTAAGTTTGTTTGTAATATGCAGAAATATTAAATATTATATTCCAAGTTATACATTGTTTTTATACAAATTTTTAACCACATTTAAAGAAAAAGAATATGCGTGAAACATTATACTTAAATCCGTTTAATTACATATTTACTCTAATATACAATCAAATTAACAAATTTTAATTCAAAACGGTACACCATTGAATGCCTTAACCATATAATTGCGCATGTGCGAATAAAATTCACCAAAGTTAATATTCGATTTCATATCGATAAAAACATATTCCACATACTGCTTAAGCATCGTCCTTGGTCGTTTTTCATAAAACCTGGCTTTCATTGTGCTGAGCACCTCCTCAATACCATTTAGCTCTGGACTGTAGGGAGGTATAAAATCAAACAAAATCCTATTTGGTTTTTTATCTTTTTTTTATTTTGCTTATGGTTTATATTTCTATCATATAATTTTATTTTTATTTTTTTTATAAGAATTTATTTTTTATTATTTCTTAAATAAGAAAACGATATAAAAAAGGAAACTTACTAGTTGGGAATACAAAAAAACGACAATGTAAAGAAGTGCAAATAAAGAAATCTTTGGACAATTTTTTGTTTAAACTTTATCAAGAGGAATTGATTAAAGGAAATAAAGATATTGAACTCGTATTAGTAGATAATAGTGTCACCACTGGGTCACTTTTTGGTACCCGCCTTTACTACTTACTAAATAATAGTAATTGATAATTTTTAATTGTGTAATTAATAATTACTTTTATTATCTTCAGTAGAATAATTTATATATTATATATATTTATAATATTTATTTATAATTAAATTCATATAATTTAAAACTATTTATTTCAATAAATTATTATTTGTATTTTATAAATTTAAAAAATGGTTAAATAAAAAATTAATTTTTATAATTAATTCAATCATATATTAAATGTAAGTGAATCAATAAAAACTATTTTTAATTTTAATTCTTTAAATTATTTTTATATAATTAGAAAGATATATTTAACTTAAATTGAATTAACACGTTAACTGCCGTGTCACCCGTATTCGGGTGACAGCAAGAGTTCTCATCAGGCCACATCGGGTGACTCCTTCCAAAGGATTTCCGAACATATTTAGATAAATATATGACAGGAGATAATAATACTGTAAACATGTAAATAATACATGTAAACAGACATGCGGTAGCAGAGCACGCATCTTACAGTGGCGCCGGTGGCCTGACGGGGATTTTGTTGTAAACACACGTGGCAGTCAACGTGTTAAATATACACAAATAGTTTTTCCAGGTCAAAAAATGACGTAATTTTAAATATTTTTTGAAATTTTGAAATTATTTAAAATTCTTGAATTCTTAATATTAAAATATTTCAATTATTTTATTTTATTTTAATATAATAAAAAATATTATATTATGTTAGAAATATTAATGAATAACAAATAAAGAATAAGTTTTATCAGGTCATTCACCAATGAAATTAAATTTTTAATATTTTTAATGAAATTATTTTCTGAAATTTAAAATTAATTTAAATGATTTTTCATTAATTTATTTAAAATTCTAGAAATGTTTAAAATAAATATTTTAAATTACAAAATAACAAATAATTCCATTTTAAAATTTTAAAATAAATTTTAATTTTTTAAATGATAATAAAATTTAATTTAAAAGTTAAAAATGTTTTTTAATTAATTTAAAATATTATTTGTTTAAATAATTCAATATAAGTATCATATATTTCGATGGATTACAATAACCATAATAAAAATCAAGCATATATCCAACCAAATGAGACTTGCTATCAAAAAAATGGAAACTCGGACTACATTTCATCTGAATTCCCCTCTTTCATATCAAACCAACCTTATTTCTCCCCCAATGCGGTCATATTCACACCCAAATCTCAAAACCTTTTAACTAGTCATGTGCCAACAACTCCAAAGACTCCAATGTTCACAGGATTCTCCCCACTGGCTACTCCTTTTACACCGAAAAGAGAAAGAAAACCACTAATAATTATTAACCCAGAAAATATGAAACAAATCAAGATAGATGATGTTGTCAAGAAGACTGTCGATATTGTCCAATCACTCTCATTGCCAAAAACCACTGATGCCGTTCCTGAGGAAGATACAGTATCAAGAAAAGAAGAGTTCTCATCCGATGAAATGCATACAAAAGAAAACTGCTCAGAAGAAAATATTGATGAGACTGTCAATGAAAAGGAAATTAAACCATGCCAAACTGAAAGTGTTAAAGAGAACATTAAAGATCTACCACCAACTAAAAGAACTATTTATTCACGTTGCGAATTATTGAGACACATCAAATGTGACGACATTCCAAAGGATTTGCCATTAATGAGCTCCTGGCTACAAGATATATACACCATCAAAATAAATAAATTGGACTACATAAAAATGTCATGTGAAGTGGAAAGTGAAATGAATTGGAATCGTGGATCAAAAATCCAAAAACTCCTCCATCATGAAAATGGGTATCTACCCCCTCAAATGAGACAGGACGAGATCGACGATAAAGTCAATTTGAAAAGAAATATTAAAGCAATATTTAACAAAATGACTCCAGAGAATTTTGATTCATGTTTTAATGAAATCTCTGGCTACTCAATCACGTCAAAAGAAGATATGACGATTCTAATAGATACGATATTTGACAAGGCTATACAAGAAGAATCGTATTCAAAAATATATTCGAAATTCTCTGCTAAAATGGTGAAGCCAGGTGAGAAAACTAGTGAATACAAATCCATGTTGTTGCAAAAGTGCAAGGCAATGTTCGATAAACCTCTGAAAACCCAGATGGATGAAGCAAGAGTGAAATGGATGAAAAGAATTGACAATGAAACCGATGAAAGAATGAAGACTCTTTATTCTTCAGATATAGAAGAGCAAGTTTGCAAAGCAAAAGATAAATACTTTGGAAATATCAAATTTATTTCTGAATTGTTTTTGCAAAACGTTTTAATGGGAAGAATCGTATTGCATTGCGTAAATGGGTTATTGAATCAGTCAGACGATCCAAATGCATTAGAGGGTGCATGTAAAATACTACAAGTAACGGGTAAGAAATTAGAGGAACAACATAATGCCGACGTACAGAAAACACTTAATACAATTTTAAATCTATCAAAATCGGAAAAATTGGACATTAAAACAAAGTTCAAGTTGAAAGATATTTTGGATATGAAAAATCGGAATTGGGAAATGAGACAAGTCCAAATTGCTAAATCATTTGTTCCAAAAACATTAGACGAATTGAAAAAGGAAGAAGAGATTAAAAAAGTTCCAGAATCAATCCGTAAATATAATACATTTACCAATAATCAGAACAAAGTTGCAAGTAATTCATATAGGCCGGTTATTAAAGTACAAAAGTACTCTGGAAGTAGGAAAAATTCAAACGAAAGAATTCCTGCACAGAATACTGAAGGTTGGAATACAATTGTGAAGAAATTGCCCAAGCAAAATTTCATGAATAAATTGCCAAGTCCATCAAGATCCAAGGCATTGAAAACTCAAAATAAATTCTCATTGCTAATGGAAGAAAAGGAAACAATTGAAGTGCGAGTTAACTCAACTATGAAATCATTGGACATTGTTAATAACATGCCTGAAAATGGAAATGATGAAAAGATATCGGAAGAATTGTTCAAGGATATCATGAAAAGTGAAGCGTCAACAGATCGTTGGTGTCAAATATCGAAACCGATTGAAATAATTGACAAATGGCTTGATAAAATATTGGAGAGGAAATCAGACAGTCGGGCATTGCTTGGTGATTACTTTAACCAGCTATTCAAATTGAAATTGCTGAGCAAAGATGATTTCATTGAAGGTTCAAAACAATTACTAGAATGTTCAGAAGATCTGATATCAGACATTCCTAAATTGTGGGAATTTTGGGCAGAATTTCTTGAACGGTTCATCGAGAATGAAGAGTCTGATATGGCGTTTTTCATTCAATTTTTCAATAATGTAGAGAATAAAAGTGATGTTAGAGTATGTCATAAGTGTATCAAATCTTTGGCTAGCAGAAGGGTTGATAATGGGGTAGTAGAATCTTTGTACAGTAAATGGAAAATTATTTACTGACTAGTTCACCAAAAATAACCCACACGAAATTCCTCCTTATGTGAGAAATTATGCATTAATGGGTGATTCTGTATTTTTTTATTGTAATATATTTATTTAATATTTTTAATTAATATCTTTAATTTTGGTCATGTTAATGTTCCTTTGCCTTTTAGTTTTTAATTGTCCACTTATTATAAATTTTGGGATCTATATGCTTACAGACACCCGCAATCACAATATATTAGTATTATTTTTGTCAAAAGTATGCGCAATTTCTTTTGTTTTAGTGTTTGTATGTAAGTGTGTGTGTGATTCTAACCGGAAACATTTTACATCAAAGTACATAGATTAATGCACATTTCACCATAAATTAAAATATAGTTTTAGTTGAGGATACCTAAATAATAAATAATTGATAAATGAAAAAAGTACCTTGGAAGGAAATCGTCATGACAAACGGGACGATCTATGGGAACTTGGAGAAGAAAACGGAAGTAAAAGAAATGAGAAAAAGGAATCAAACAAAAGAAAGTGGGCAAGAAATTAAACCAAATGTCATCATTAAAAAGGGGAAAAGGAATTTCAAATTCCAAAAAAGCAAAAACAGAAAATATATATCTAAACAGCCTGTCAGAGATAGCGGATTCGATTAAAAGAGGCGGCTAAACGAAAAAGGAAAGAAAATTATGTGTTCCACAAAGGCAGATTGGGAAAAACAAAATGATAAGCCCAGGTGACCAGAAATTGATGAGTTATATAAAAGAGAAACAGAGACAGAAGAGAGAGACGAAAGTTTGCAACGGAAATTGTGGAAATTTGCCGAGAATAGATGTTCAGAGAATAATTGTCGGAGAAAATCCTCATTCAAGAATTGATTGAAACCAGACGAGAAGAAATTACTTAGATATTTAAAGAAAGTTGTCGAAGAAAATTTTTACCTTCCATTAATTCTACAATGCGTATATTTTATTTTTGAAAGAAATAGAAATATTTAGCTATAAGGTATTAATTAATTGTCATAAATAATTGATTTCGAAACTAGAAAGACTGGCACTATTTTACTGTACAATCATTCCTAAATAATTCATTTACAACGGGAAACTAATAATTAATTCATTTCTTTGACAGATCACAGTTATACAAAATGAAGGATATTTCACTATTGCATTTAGAATGTTGACCCTAAATCATTTGCCCAAAACTAAGCGAGGACACTGCGAATTCATGTCATTTAATATCTATGACCACGATTGCTTTAAATCAAACACAATATTAGATTAACCTCTTAAGTGGCTATGACGGATATATACGTCATCAACATATGTATTGCAAGATGCATAAGATGAATAAAAATATCTTATAAATATTATAAATATATCATAAATATTACTTTTGTTGACATATTATCTTAATAAATATCATCCAATAAGATTATTTTATTTTTGTAACACTATGCCCAAGATGCTAGCGGATAACAAAACCACTTAAGAGGTTAAGTGTCAAATCATTTTTCAAGTTAGATAATGATGGTTAGTTTTTGAAAAATGAGATTTATTTAAACTAGAAAAACTGAAAACCACAACTGTTGTCTCTGAAAATTGAATATTGGCGAAAGTTGAGCAGAAAGTATTGAGCAAGCTTAAAATTGGCTTGTACAAAAATCACTTAATGTTTATACTATTTATAAATATTCTTATAACTAATCTATTTCTCCAAAATTAATTTTTTTAAAAGAATTCCATCAAATTTTTCTATTCTAAACAATAACAATGAAAAAGTGACTGAAATAATATTATTCATTACTCCAACAATCGCAATTCTACACGCATTCAAAAAACATAAAAAAATTCCATGAATTATCAATATTTGCAATAATTTTATACAATAAAAACATATTTTCTTGGACATATATAACGAAGTCAATACACATTTACTTTGAGATTGTATTTTATTTGCTCAATAATTCTTTCATTTTTTAATCTAAGGAGCAGAATAATCAACTAGGATTTTGAGTACAATTTATATCCAGGAAAAAAGAATGAACATAAATAGACTTATTGCTCATGCATTTGGAACAATACTATTAATAATTATCAATTCCTCATAAATTTATTGACAGCGCAATATTACAACGTAAACGAAGTAGGAAATTAGTGCTAAAGTTTTTTCTTATCAAATCAAATGAGTAAATAATACAAAAATGTTATTTTGCGTCCATTTTTTTCGCAAATAATGTAAATTGATAATAAAACAACAGATATGGGTATATTTTCGGATTTCATCCTTTTATTTTTGTTTGATATTAAATTTTCTTATGTTTTTTGAAGTTTCTCCTTATCTGTAATATTTCTCCAAATATTTCTATTTCGTATATAAATTCATTATATCCTTCTCCATTTTGTTTAATGTGGCTTAATTGGACTCCAAACTCTTTCTGTAATTCCACTTCATCTATTATATTTGGAACAACAGTTTAAACTATTATAAATGTTATTTTTCTTTCCAATTCTAACATTAATGTGTTTTCCAATGGTCTCTATCTATCATTTACTATCATTTGCATATCTTAACATGTCGTCTGTTTTTATAATTCTGAATCTCAAGAGTTGTACTTGTTCTCCCTTGAAGTTGGCCATAACTCAGTCATCGTCTTTTCCATTCATCTTTAGTGAAAATATTTTGCTCCTCCGATATTTCATTAATCCACACAATTTCATTTGTCTTATATTAATCGTTTGACTTTTAAAGAAATTAAACTTTTTCAGTTACTATTATATTCCGTTTCTTTATATTCATTATACTCTTCCTGACTATTAGAAATATCATTCTTCTTGTTATTATTATAGTTTGATCAGCATTAAAATAGCTATAGGATTTAGAATTATCTGCATTATTATGATCAATATGAAGATTGATTTATTATTTTCATTTAATGATTTTTAATATTATAAATTGAAATGTAATATGTACGAATAAATGCAACGGCATCTTTTACCATCTACGGACTCCTATTCTCTGCGTGGTCCGTGGATTGTCTAAGAATGTTGAGCTATTTGATTTATTTGATCATATATAATTCTTAAGTTTCACAATAAAAATTCCCATTCAGATTATGGACGATGAAAAAATCATGCTTCAAAGCATGTCAACGACTATAAAAAATGCAGAATCGGAAATTTCCCCAGTGGGAATTACAATGCCAATTCATGATTATTTGTCGTATTTATTTCACAATAAATTCTATGAGAAAGCTGAAATTTTTAAGCAGAGATTAAAAATATCCGACAGACAATTTTTTTGGCTCAAACTGAACAGTTGTGCAAAAATCAATAATTGGGATGAATTCCAGGCAACTATGTTGAAATGGAATCGTAAAACTCCTGACAATTATTATGATATAGGAGAGATCTGTGTTGAATATAAAAATGAAAACATTTTGAACAAAATAATCGAAAAAATTGAACCTGAGAAGCGAGTCCGTTTATATATAAAAATGAACAAGTTGCAGGAAGCTGAGGAATTGGCTAGAATGATCAAGAATGAATATCTTATTCATTATATCTCTTCGTTGAAATATTAAAACCGATTTTCTAATGTGATTGATTTTTCAAATTTATTGATTTATCCATAATTTTTTATAATTACTATTATAGATTTTTTGATGAATTTTGCCTTTGAATTTTCGAGCTAATAATTGGCATTCAATAAAATCTACTTGCAAATGTCAATAGCAATAGCATTGAAATTATTGATTTCTGAATTCACCATAATTATATTTCCAATCACTATTTATTACGGGGACAAATTTTTATTAAGCACGGCTGTAATTCACATTTCTTATAAATTCTGTAAAATATTTTTTTAATAAACTTCAATCTTTTTCGATTGTACTTTAAAAATTTTTCACTTTCATTATTTCTTATTATTATTTGCTTTTTCTAATCTTTTGAGAAAGTTCTTTTCATGCTTTTTTATCGTCATTCGTACAATTATCTTTATTTCGAATTATTTCCTTTTTAAGAATTGTTTTGACTTTTTTGCAGTTGATATTGGTTCCATTAACATCAGATCTCTTTCTTTGAATATTCCATTGGGCTTTTTTAAAGTCGATTCTCTTTCTCTCTCTGACTTCGTGTTCTTACCCTTATAAGTCGAAACCCAGCACAGAATAATTTTACCTAATTTCAAATAAATTATAACTTGTCACTATTTGCACCTTTCGCTCAAGACAATTTTCATTCGATAAGGTAGATACACTAGGTGCAATCAGCTTTTCTGGTACGAGTCTTAAACTTTTTTCGAATTACTAGATTTCTTTTCTGATCGCCTGATTTCTGAGCTTCTCTTTTTATTTCTTCGACAAGATATCGGCTTGTCTGTTTCTGAGACGGCAATTATCTATTTTAGTGTTTCCAATTTGTTTTAATTTGTTTATCCTAGATTGGCGCTCGAAATATTCCTTTTCCTATCTGATCTATCGGGTCTTCCATTGGCTCGGACTTTCCATTACAGATTAATTAATTTGTTTTCCGCATTAACTTTCCCTGTTAACACCTTATTAAAATTTCAATATTGGTTTCTGAACTCGTCCCTCAATTTGGCGTTCAACCTTACCCGATACCCCAGTTCAATATTGATTTTTAGTAAGTTTTAATTAAGTTTGCACTTTTATTGATACTTGCTATGCATACCTGTTATATATTATAATTTTTTGGTTTAATGCACTAACCCCGTCAATTCTATCCCTGCTAATAAAATTTTTTTTGATTTTTTTACCCATTCAAAGAAAATATTTTCCCCTAATACTAGTACCGTTGGTGCTTTTTTAATTGAGTTCTGGAATTTGAATTTAACATTGAAGCACTTTTACCCAAACTTTTTTGAACTTAATCTTTTAATGTTATATGAAGCGCATCTCGTTTAGCACGTAAAAGTCACACGAATTGTCTGTTTTCTGAATGGTGATATGGACTT
Organism: Schmidtea polychroa; assembly: GCA_959609185.1. Lineage (NCBI taxonomy): Eukaryota > Metazoa > Platyhelminthes > Tricladida > Dugesiidae > Schmidtea > Schmidtea polychroa. The sequence goes on along the minus strand of CAUHTR010000424.1, from coordinate 25,632 downwards.
CAACACTATCGGTATTAATAACCGCAGTTGCCTGATGCTTTAATATTCATTGATTCAATATGAATGTTGTGATTTTTTCATCTTGAATATGTATATGTGTGTAGGAAAATAAGACTGATTGTCAATTTAAAGATATATTCATACAATAATCTCGATATTGATACAAATCTTTCTTTTCAAATTTGAAATGCGATCTTATATTTCCGTTAGATGAACTTCGGCTACTGATAAGGCATAAATATATTAATAACATAAAGATTGGTGCTGATATAGAAGTGAAGCAATTCCATGTTCAAAAATCCGCCGAGTTGATGATTGTAAAATTGATTTTTAAAAATGATGTCTTTGGATGGAACAGATTAGTGACAAATGGATGAAATTACAAAGTTTTGGATACATCTTGAAATAAAGGTGGTGATGAAAAATGTAAATATTTAAACAAAGTAATTTTTTGTATATTAATATTTTCGTATATACAACGAATATACTAAGACTCTAAAAAATATTTTTCAAAAAATCAAGGGATGGAGAATTATTTGAGAAATTATAAAAAATTAAATGAAAATAAGCAAAATTTTATAATCACATAAATATTTAAACAACGAATTTTTAATTGGCATAAAAACGGAAATTTATTTTGTATTTTTCAATAACAATAACAAATAAAGATTTTGTCTCTATTGTTATTTCATAAATTCTAATTTCATAAAAATTTGAAATAAAATATCTTTAACCCTCGGTCAGGCGCAATGTTATATAGCATATCTACAAAAACAAACTTTTTACTAAAATAAAAGCATGTTCATTATTTCATTTGCTCTACAATATTATTCGGATTATTGAAATGTAAAATTCTCTTTGAGTTGTCCATTATTATTGCCAATATTTACAAATACCAAAAATAGCGCCTGATAAGAACATCGTATCACATAATAGAGTTGAACATCAAGTATGGCATTAATGTGCAAAGTGCTGTTACTCGCGTACACAACGTTCAAGTGCTTAATGCATATTATGGGTCGCTGCAGAATGTAAAAGCAACAAATTACTGAGGCAGCCGGGAGGTAACGAACGCTCAAGAGTAGTTCTAGTTTTGGAGCTAACAGCTCATTGATTTTCAGTCATTGTGTACAATACCAATATGATTGTTGCCATGGATACATGGGTGTTAGAAAGATATTAATCATGAAGGCATTTAGGTAAGAGTTGAGGAAAAATCTATCCGCGATCTTAGAACATTTAAACAACCCTTAATTGCGAATAGCATTGGAAATACGGATGGACTCAGTGAGCTGCATCTTCATCTAATGCGATCATACTCAATCGCGTTTCTCCTTTAAGCCAAACTTCGTCATACAAAGTTGTTGTAACAATTAAAGTATTATTAATGTTCTAAAATCGAAATCATAAATGTTATCCAAATAGTCTTGTTGCTCTCTTTTGTAGTATTTAGATCTAAGGAATAACCGTTCCCAAAAATCCACAAAATTTGAATTTAGCATAACGGCAATAGCAATAATACTGTATCAGGTAAAAACACATCTAATTTAGATTTTGATTTTGAAACTCAATTATATTTGATAATTTATAAGATATAAAACTAATTGAATAACACACCTTTAGAATGTTACAACTTTTGTACACTTCTTAATTGAATACGTTCATGATAAATCGTGTCTCATATAAATGAAAAAAACCGGATTTAGCTTAGTTAATCTTATGCCCCACATGCTCAATACTAAATGTGGATAATGATTTCATACTGTTAGTAACAAAAATTTTGTTGAACAAATTTCAATCAATCAAAATTAGTTAAAAATATTAACTTTACCTTTATTATGGCGTTTACGACATTGTAAATTATTTTAACGCCTAATATGATAAATCTCAACCAATACAAAATGATTAACACTAACCTAAGAATTATTGATATAATTATAAAATGAAGCTGTTATCAAATTTTAAATCTAGAACATATGTTGGATTATCAAATGTAGCCTTGAACTAACATTAAATAAATCACTTTAATTATTACTTGAAAAAAGCCAATTTCATTTATAAACTAAAAAGAATAAAATATTTTGTCCTTATCAACTTATTATCCTCATCATAATTGATTAAATCAAGTTATCATTTTACCTTGACAATATGAAATTGAACTTATATCAATTAATTAAATATTTTTAATGTATTGCAAATAAGTCAAATAACTAAATGATCTATTTATTAGCTGAAAATTCGATTATTTTCCTACAAGTTCAATTTTTTTTTCTACCTTTCCTTTTCGAAAACATAGATATAAAATCCCACTAAAAATTATTCCATGACCAAGCATAGATATCTAAAAAACATTAATAAAAATTAAACATTTTAAGTTTGTACATTTGCTCTTCCTCTTCTAGTGTATGAATTGAAATGTCTATAAAATCCAGTAAACTTATATTGACTTTCATCTACATGCATTATTAAAAAGAAATTTTAAAAAGTTAATAACTACGAAATTAATAGTTAAGAAAATTTAAATGATTGTAAACAAAAGCTCCTAGTGAAACAAATGAATATGTTTAGTAAAATTTAATTTAATAATATGAATATTGCATCATAATTAATATAAAATATATCACTTCAAAAAATATTTTTCTTATTTTTTAATTTATTTTTTTTAATATATTTAATTAACTTATTTATGCATTGTTACTGGTACAATTTTATTATATATTGCAATCCAAAAAATCTTTAGAAAATGTTCTATTCAGTCAGTGCTGGACTGGGTCACCAGGATACCGGAAATATCCCGGTGGGCCTACTGGCCCACAAAAATATGTTAGGTCTCAAATATTACTATTTGAAATCCCAACCAATGAAGGTAAATCTTGTATAAATATATCAAAAAACATAAAACTTTTATAACGATTTTATTAAATTCAAATTTACAACTTACTGTATATCAGAATACAATTTCAATCTTTTTACAAATATTGTGTAGTGATTATGCTTATAACCCTAATGTTTATTGTGAAATTTTATTAACCATTTGCTGGTTTAATTCAGAAATTGGTTAATCAAGTTTTAGATATCCAGAGAAATACAAGTCAAAATACGTTCACCTTAATCGACATCTACAAGCTTTACTCACAACTTAAGATTATCTATGCTGTGTCGCATATAATGTTTCAACATAGACAATCAATAATATACTTTGTTTTTGGTCGATCATTTTTTAATAAATTTTAATAAATAAATATTTTCTTAATATTCACTTAATCTAAGTTTATTTTTGCGCGCTTTTCTCGTTACGCGGACTTTGTTAGGGTGCCATTTCCATCAGTCAAACTCTCAAATTCTCAATTATATTATCTACTTATTTCATACAGTTTATATGTTTCTACAAATACATCGTTGTTAAAAAATAACATTTAAAATAAAAATATAATAGAATAATATTGAGATAATGACTTCAAGCATGTAATACGATTTTTTTAAATAAACTACTTCATTCAAAACTAAAATATTTTTCCTTTATCGAATTTAAAAATTTCCCCCATCTTTTAGACAGTTTATTTAAAACACCATAATGGCTTGTAGTTTCCGAAATATCTTTCTGCGAAACTCAACACTACTTATATTGAACTTTATCTACAATAATAAATTTTCTGTATGAAGAAGTTGTCAAAGAACCAATATTGGAACGTATTGAAAACAAGATCGAACCACTATCTAGGGAAATTATTAGAACTATATACCATGGTGAGAAATTATGTTGGTTCTGTATACAGTGATTGGATATGATCAGATAAATGAACTTCGCTGCCAAGGCTACTCTCTGCTTGATACCCATGGGAGATTCTAGGCAGCCGATAGAAGATCCTACTTCTTCTGAGTTTCGACATCTAGTAATTATCGATTGACTAACAATTAGAGACATTAGAAATGTTATCAAGTTCGAAATAACGGTGATTAAGGTTACTAGCATAAGGATTGTGTATGAAAATAACTGTGAAAACGAGTTAGGAAAATTACGAATAAAAGACTAATAATTATATTAATTTGACAAAAAGGAAAAATTGATATCTTTAATCTAAGTTATTTCTGTCTTATCTTTGCGAAGTTGGTACGGTGTCAATGAGGTGATTAAAATTAAAAAAACCTTCGTCTTTTGTATTGACCGCGAATAAAAAGTCTCCTAGATTGAACTCTGGGTCGCATATGAATCTTGAGTCGATTATTGTGCTTCGGCGGCTGCTTCTTCGCATAGCTATCGTTTGTACATCCTTGGCAACCTGCACAAGTTCTTATTTTAAGACTTCTTAACTAAGATCGATGAACGGCTTTCAATAATAATGATATAAAATATAATTATTCCATGCAATACTTCTACATACCGAAAGCTGCATGCAATTTTTACTGTATTTTGTTTGTAATTCAAATTTTTTCTATTACTCTCAATTTCTAAACTAAATGTGTTCGAGGATAACTAGATAAAAAAAATTATTAAATGCGTAAAATGATTGGGTAAAAATTATGTTGTCCTGGAACTCAGTAAAATAGGAATGGAAAAGAGATATTGAAAAAATAGAAGGGAACAAAAGAAAATCAATTAAAGGCGACAATTGAATTAAAGATGATCATCCTTTATTAATAAAGTACAATCACAAAAGAAGCAAAACAAAAAAGCAAAAACAAAGTTAAAATTATTTTGTTATCTCGATAGCCTATTCAAGATGAAGAAAAGAAAGGAAATAGGGAATCCAATAGATGGTATCATCAAATATATATAAATCACAGTACCAAAGCCGCTTGCGACGGCCGTTTAGTAGTTAAATAAATTAATTACAAGTAATTGCGAAGGAAAGTAAAGAAAATGAAAGCATCTACAAGCGGAACGTATAAAAATAAGAAAGTTTTCCCTCCTCATAACCCACCAATACGATTGTAGCCATATGTTTGTTCGTTATCATGTTTAGGCCTAAACTACAGAACGTTTATTTCGTCAGAATTAAAATCTATGCCATTAAGATTAATTTGAAAAGTATATTTAATTTGTTTGGCGTTATAGTATATTGTTGGACTAGAAAGGATACTTGTTCTAACTAAGCATCTAAAATTTTTTTTCTATTTTCAAGTATAGATCTTAACTTTCTAAAACAAGGACTTTCGCATTGAAAGATGTAATTATAATATAATCATTTAATAATGAGTAAATAATTAAATAAAGAAAAGTGATAATTAAAAATAACAATTTAATAAGTAAAATGGAAAATCCATTCAAAAAATAGCAAACACTAGTCAAATAAAATAAATAATACAAAACCGAAACACAAAATAATTAAAAAATTAAATAAAGGAAAATAAATAATAAAAAACGCGCCAAAACATAAAAAATTAAAAATCAAATAAAATTTACGTGAGAATACACACCCGCTTAATTCCTATTGGATAAAGCATGGATCAAAAATAATATAATAAAATAAATACGGTCATCAAATTACATCTTTCAATGTAAACTCTTTTTCAAACTTAGACTTAGAGAGATATCACTCGGGAATCCACTCAATCATTCAGAAATGAACTTGATCGTAGAAACCTATACTTATTTTCGTTCGAAAAATCGTCAGGACAATCGGTAATGGTTTGATTATACTTTAGAAAACCATGTATAAGTATTATTAAATTTTTATTTTTATCTGTAATATAATGTAAAATTAAAAGTTTTAAATTATTGTTACTTTTCTCTCGCAACCGTCTTTATTAATATTAATAGCATGATTGAGTTAATGATAAACATAAATTTTATATTGGAACTGTTTAATGTTTTGTGCCGAGGGATTTTAGCAGGCTGACGATGGATAGATACTTTGTGTATTTACCCTGGTGGAGTCTTCGAGAGTCTTAGGTACCAGTCGGTTGGATCCGTGCAGAACGGGTTCGTCACTGATAAGGTGTAGAATTTCGAAATATTATGTTGACGTAAATCAGTGGAAACAGGAAATCTTTTGATGTCACCGATTCAACACGAGTTCCCATCGAGTTGTAGGATGGTCGAGAATTAACCCATTGAGATAGAGCATACGAACTCAGTAGATTATGTTAGGACAGTGAAATTGAATAGAGAGTTGATAAGCTAGAGCAGAATAATATTAATATTTTTAATAATAATAATGATTTAATAATAATAATAATAATAATAATAATAATAATAATAATAATAATAATAATAATAATAATAATAATAATAATAATAATAATAATAATAATAATAATAATAATAATAATAATAATAATAATAATAATAATAATAATAATAATAATAATCTATATCAATCAAAGCACGATTAAAAATAACATGTAAAAATTAATTTTTGAAAAAAGTCGCCCATACTTGGAATTGAACCTCATACCTAACGTCAAAACCAAAAATCAAAAAGTAAATTCACCACTTAATAAAATTCACAAATAATAATATTAAAATAGTAATAATAATAATAATAATATTAATAATAATAATAAAAATAATAATTTGATCAATCAAAGCATGATTACTTATAAAATTACTTTTGAAGCAATCAGATTTATTCTCAAACCAGAGCTATAATTTTTAAATTAATTTAATTAAATAATAAAAAAGACAGTTTTCAAAATACAAAAATTTATTTTAAATAAAATCTCGATCATTAAAATCAATCTCGATCAATTTTGGATTATCTTCATAGTTGACATCATCTTGGTTAACATCATTTTGATTGACATCTAAATTATACCCGTATGCAAAACTTTTATTTTTACCAACCCAGTGTCGTTTATCATCGTTGTTACTTAACGCGATTTTACAATTCTTAAACGTAAACAACTGATGATTTCGAGTTCCTATTCGAGTTTGAGGAACAGAAAAAATTTTATTGTTCTCATAACAGTCAAGATAAGAAAGATGTTTTATTTCAGTTCCTTTCAAAGTAATTCCTTTTACTTTATTACTTTCAGTTTCACCTAAAAGACTATAGCATTTTGGTCTCAAGAAATGTAAACATCCGCTATCTACGATGATGTTGTCCATCTATCATTTGTCGGCTTATGCTACAGAACGAAATCATCGTGGATACTGTAAACAAAGGAAAAAGTTAACTGTCAAATTAAGGGCTCGGATCGAGCTAACGTCATAAAGATAAACATCAATTTTGGTAAACACATGTTCATCTAATTCAATGACGAGACCTTACTTTCGTCGATTCAGGTAGAATGATTTAGACATCTGCCACTATATAAATACGGAGACCATCGAAATATAAACAACCAGATTTCGTAGTAAGAGACAAACATCTACTGATCACAATGGGTAATTCACACACGTATTATGTACGTTTCAATTAACCACGTCCATTCGTTTTAACCTCCTCTGATCTAATTCAGTGACATTAATTCAGGATGTTTCTGGGTAGATTATTTTAATTCAGTAAAGGAAAATCACTGAATGTAACTTAAAATGTTTCCAATAATAATACTCATTTAGGGTTCATTTTAACTTCATCATATTAGAATAGGTTCGGGAAATTTTATTAGTTATATTTTCGTTTCGAATGGTAAATCCACCGTCATTAGTATAACATGAAACAACCGATGAATGTCTAGTCGTCATCCCCGGACAAATCTATCCACCCACTATTTTTGTGTGTTTACTGTGGGGACTAATTAATTGGATTGTATTGGAAATAGGTTTAGTGAAGTTGAATTGGATGTCAAAGTCTACAGTCCCTATTCGTAAGAATGATGACTGCTAAAGATCTAGGATTTTTCGTTTTTAAGAAGCTGATTGTTATAAATTTTAGAACTTTATATGTTTTAGGAATGACGAAACAAATGCGCCGAAATCAACGCTATTACCTTGTTTCTCTTGCGCAAACAAGAAGGCGACAATACGATCGATGTAAACCGAAATAGATCATCTAAAGAAACGAATTGAACATATGGAGGGGACATGGTTCACCCCCATCAAGATGAAAGAGTCCACTAAGAAATTGCTCCGTCTCGAGCGCTGCAAGGACAGCCTGCTTGAAGAAAATCGCTGGCAGCGCATTCTCATCCTCTTTAGCTCCGATTTTAGAGGTAAAACCTTCTATAGGCACACTGGAACCTGCACAGGATAGCTGTAAGGGAGTAGTTGTAAAGCAACAGCTCACCTGCCTTAAAATATTCGCCGACTTGGGGAATTACCAACATGTACTAGTTCCATGGGCACATTGTCGTATGATTGTAAAGTCCTGAAGGTATCTCGAACGGTTGTCTGTAAAAAGTTGAGTGAGATGATTGAAATGATACCGGGTATACGCATGATACTTCCTAGACTATCGGAATAATGTAGGTCAACGCGATAGAGAAAACCCTAACAATATATATATATATATATATATATATATATATATATATATATATATATATATATATATATATATATATATATATATATATATATATATATATATATATAATCGTGGTATTTATCATTTTCATATAATTTTAATAGTTTAATCATATTCAAAATTATTGCTGAATTTGGTTTTGTAGAACTAAAGTGTCTAATTAAAGCTCTAGTTCTGTTTTAAGACCACCTTCTATTGAAAGATTTGCCCACCAGTAGAAAGTAAAACTTAGGTTATTTGAAATATACATAAATTTTACATAAATATACATAAAATTTACATTCACATAAATATATGAAATAATATACTAAACAATACAAAACTTATTGGTTTTCCGAATCGGTAAAAGAACTTGATTCAAATAGTAGAGGCAAAAATAAAAATATTAAATTTGACGATAGATAAGATATTGTTGAAAAGCAAATTTTGGTAATTGTACTTTCAAATTGCGGAACCAAGTTTTAACTTTCATCCCAATAATATTAAATAGTTTTCACTATAAAGTAGTAGCCTTTTAACTATATGACTATGTGAATGAAATCCGTACCCAAAAACTCTGTCATAAAATGTCTCCAGTTCAGAGAAAATATATTATGCAGTTCCGAGATCCTATACCAGCTTACACCATATCAACACCAAACCTTTTTACTGAATTACTATTGGTTTGTTCTTCAATTATGTCTACTTTTCAAAATTTTATCATAATTTCTACAATTTGAAAACGCTATTAGGCAATAAATAATCACTTTCATGAAAATTATGCAAATTGATAATTATTCATAAATTTGAAATAACTTTAATAATGAATAAACTTTATATAATGATATGAGTCAATTACAAACTTTTAAATGTAACATAACTTGATTTTATTTTTACACATAATATCTGTGAAACCGAAATTTAACTTTAAGTTTCAGATAAATGTTGAAAGTTGTTTTAAATTTTCAATTACAAATAATATTGAGTGTTTATTTTAAAAATATATTTTACTTCTAAAAATTAAAAGTTGATCTTTTTAATTATATATAATTTTATATGATAAATGAAAAAAACTGTTAATAGTTTAAAAAATAAAAAGATAGAAAATAATTCTTCACAAATTCAAGTTATTTAAGATTTTTTAATGTTAAATTAAATTTCATTTAGAATAAATGTGACAATCAACAAATTAATATTTCAGAGTTGGTTAAGCCTATTGATTTTGAATCAGTTTATTTTCAAAATAAAAATAATATATCCAATGATCCTAATAGGGTTTTAGTGAAAATACCAGATAATGATGTCAAAGTATACATTTGATACCATTTTCTTCTTTATATTCATTTTCAGATAAACAAAGTTTCCCGAAAGGAAACAGTTTATAATAATGGTGTTCCTACAAATATACATGAAATTTTCGATTGTAATTTATTAGCAAAACTCTGTGTTGACTTTTACACATCAGAATGGACCGTAACTTGCTTTAAAGATTTCACCTATAATTCCTCATTTTGGACTCTTCCCAACGTGTAAGTCAATGATTGACTAATTTTTTAGTTATTATTCAATTTCATTACATTTTAGTAAATTTAATTTTATTAATTATAATTAAATTTTTATTACTTTTGATGATAATTTTTAATTTAATTCAACTCTAATCTTGGTTAGTTTGGCCATTTCCTTAGTGAAATTCAAATATTTTCGAAAATGGGAGATATTTATTTCCATTTGTTTAATTAGGAAAAAAGTTATGGGAAATGAGGAAAAGGCAGAAGTTTTTAATAAAATCCAGTTTAAAAGAAATGGATTAATTTTTTGTTTATAACATTTGAGTATATAAGATGATTTGTAGTTATTGAAGAATAGCGGGGTTTGTTGTCTCCCAAGCTCATTACACTGGCTTTGCTTAAAAGAAATGATTTGAATGGATTATACAAGTATTTTATATGGCCTTATTAGTTAAAAAGGATTCAATTGGGATTAAAACAAATTTGCACCCTCCTAACCGCAACCACCCCGCCCCTGAACCCTGTAGGTCACCCTAAACAACCTACCTTAAATTTTGAAGAAATGTATTTATTAGAAACGAAGAAAAATGGTATTTTTTCTAAAATATACTACCTAAAAACGTCGCAAATTCGAAAGTAATATTTCTATAGGTAAAGGAGCAATATTGATTTAATATAAAGGGATTTGAAATTGGAATGGATTTAGCTGATTTGAATTATAAGGAAATTGAACTCCAACCGCCATTCTCTTACTATTGCAATCCGAAAAAGATCGTCAACAGAAAGTAATATATGATTCCCCGCTCCCTCCCCCGCTCCCTCCCCCGCTCCCTCCCACTTTCTGCTGTATTTTTTGTGGAAACATACAATTTTTTAAATTATTAAATATCATACTTTTATTTTATTTAAGTAAATTATTTACTATCAAAAATTTCGTTGTAACATTAAAGCAAATTCTACCCCCCCCCCCCCCTTCCCAACACACTCATACTTTTTTGGGAAATAGATTTTCAGCTTGGTTCATTTAAACACAGAAATACATTGTAACGCAACAGGCACCTTATCCCATCGCTATTCTTTATTTGGAAAATCAAGAAAATAGAATTTTCTCTCAAATCTTTAAGTATAAGAATTCTATTGAATAACGAAAAAATTAGAATCGATTTAATAGAAAGAAATGATAACTACTAAAAATTCAATTTTGTAATACGACAGAAGAAATCATTTCTGATTGATTAATTCTAACAAAATAACTATTCATAAATACAAAAGACAGCCTCCTCTTTTTGCCTTTAAGGAGAAACGTGAGTAATAGAAAATAACTGAGAATAGAACATTTTCTAAAAGGCTCTATTAAAAATATAGAAAATGTAAAATTTAGCTTATAATAAGGTTGTTACCAAAACTTATTTGATAAAAAACTGAAAAATTGGGAAAGATTGGGAACTTTAACGCAAAAAAATAAATATCTCAGACATTTTTTTTTGAGAAAAGGTTTTGAAAAACAATTCAATTCTGATTACTTTACGAGAGTAGAAATTTAACATTAAACCTGACAGTGATTTGACTATTAAATTAGCTTATGAGAAAATAGATTATATTAGAAACAGAAGCCAACCATTTCGCATTGGTTAATTAGAAAGGAAAATCCAATTAAGAATACGAATTTTCACTATGAAGGAGAAAGCCAAAACGAATAGATTTTCCATGACTCAATGAGCACATTACAGCTTTGTCACAATGACGTATAAAAGCGAGAAAATATATTAATCTTTGTTTAGACTTTAGATAACTTATTAAATTATTAAACTTAAATGCATGATTAAAAATAATAAAAATATTTTTAAAATGTCAATATCACGCGTGCAGAGACGTCTATTAGAATACTTTGAAAACACAATTACTCGACGTTTTGTTACTCTTATGCAACACTATGCCACATTAGTTCCTTTATTTCATTGGTCTTCAAACTTCAAAAGCTCGCGGAAAATTTTTATTATTTTTTTTGGTGAGAAATGAAGCAATTTCTTTTAAATTATGGATTTTTTGGAACCTTCGATGGATTTCACGGAGCCCTAGGGTTCCGCGGAACACAGTTTGAAAACCACTGCTTTATTGTACGTATATTGAGTTCTAAGCGCTTAAATAAATTGTTACAGATATGCAACAGAATGAATTTAGGAGTTAAAAGATAAAACTGGAAAAACTAATCAGAAAAATCTAGATTCCAACCTTCAAAGGCTAATTAATTCATATTCTAATTATTTAAATAACTATTTAGATAATTTTTGTATATTTTATATTGAAATCAATTAAAAATATCTGGGATCTATATTTGTATTAATATCAAAATTACAAATGCCTCAGTTGTTTGAATATTTTAAAAACATTAAAAATTAAAGATTTTGATGTTTAATTAATTATTGTTTATAATTGAATAATAATTTAATTCAGTTTCTTCAAATATTAACATTTAAGAAAAAGCTATTTTATCTACATTTTGACAAAAACACTTAATTATACTCAGCACAAATTTTGATCTTTTATCAAAATAAATGAAATATCATCAAAAACAGATCAAAAGTGACTAAAAATAAAGTATTTTACTGATAAAATGCTATTTTATTTGATTATGATTTTAAAAATATCAATAAAATCTTTCTTCACCATTTATTGTTGGGATTTAGAATTTTAGAATATTAACTCAGTTTATTGAGTTATCTTATGTTAACTACAAAATGGGCCTAAAATGCATTTCCATGTACTTTAAGGTGGAAATAAGGTGACAATTACTGCACATTATAAAATACTATTCGAATTATGAAACAGTAAAGTCATAATTATGTATATAAACTTTAATATAAACAAAATTACAAAGCATAGAATATTATAGTAATACAAATGTATTCATTATTCTGCCTTTAACAAATCAATTTTTACAGAATGTTACACGGAAAAAATGTCTATAATATGCATACGTTTTCCTTGTTTTCAGTATTTACCTTGAAGGTATCAACGATCTTGCACGTTTTCGAGAAGCTCCTTTGGTTGGTATATTGCAGGGTAGGCTAAACCTTTTTTTCTTTTACTTCATTTTGTGGGAACTTCTTATTATTGCAACGAAAGCTAATACTGTTTTATTAGTTCTTTTCCCAACTTTAGAATAGATTTTCGCCAGCCATGTTTATTGTCGTTTTTCCAACTGCTGTTGGTACAATTTCATTATTTGTAAACATTTATACTAGCAATGTAAAATATCTGATAAAATTTAGCAATAACTCGCATATTACTTTTCTTTGCTTTGTCGCCTGTATCACCAAGCATGGTACTGGCCAAGCCTGATCGAAACTTACGTTCATTTTCATTATAAATAACTCACATCATAGTTCATATTCATTTTTTACTCTAAGTTCCACTATGTATTTCCAACCGTTTTAGGTGTCTGCATAATTTTTAATGAAACACATGTAGTAATTTGTCCTCCACTTAAAGCTTCTAGATTTTAAAGAAATCATTAGAAAGTCGGAAATCAAATTTCAACAAGAACTTTGTATTTCTTAACATATTATAAAAAGTTGCAGAAACTGATGTTTTCAGCATCATTGTTACAAATTCATGGCTTGATCTCGAAATTCTTGGAACTCCTTGAAAAATTAGCAGCTGGGACGTCTCTTTTCAAAGTCCAGCAATAATCTGTCATCATTACTGCATCCCAACGCCCCTGATACCTTGTCTTCATCTCTTTCAGGTCTTAATGGAACCTCTCCCGCTGTTCGTCACTTATTGATCCAAGATTCTCAGAAAACCAACTCAAATGGGAGAACAGGTAGAACATTTTAATGCTCATGTTGCATCCAAAGTTTCTAAAAGCAGTCAGCATCTTGGTAACAAGTTCTTCATAGCTCCTGGCCTTGTTGTTGCCAAGGAAGTTGATGACAGCCTGAACAAAAGCTCTCCACGATTTAATCTCCACTGATTTCAGTGAGTTCTCAAACTCTGGATCTCTAATGAGTTGTCGAATTTGAGGACCGTCACAAATCCCAGCTTTCAACTTTTCAATGGTTAAATATAGAAAAGCTTGGCACATTTATGCAAAGCAGTTCCCATCCTTGTCCAAAGCTCTGGTGAATTACTTGATCAAGCCAAGCTTAATATGCAGCGGTGGGAATAAGATCCTGTCTCTGTTCATCAACGGCTCGTTGATAATGTTCCTTGCATAGCAGGGCAGTAATTCTTCCTGTATAGGTCACTACTTCTTTATGTAATTTTGTGGTCGATCCATACTGTCCCACAAACAGAGAAAACATGGGAACTTTGTAAACCCAAACTGTTGTCCCAACAAAAAATTAACCATTTTCAAATCGACACAATCAGCCACTCATGCTGATCATAACGAATTTTCTCCAGTACGTACTTCACCGCCTCATACTTCTCTTTGAGTGTTGTTAAGTGTGCGATGGGCACAGAGGCATACTGGTTGCTATTATGCAATAGAACACATTTCAGTGATCGCTTACTGATGTCAATAAATAGTCTCCTATCTTCCTTTTTGTACTGTGTTACCCCTAGTTTATGCAGGAGCTGTGCAATATCAGTGCAGTACACAAGGTCATCTTGAGTGAAAAACGGGAGGTACTTTTCATGCCTGCTTCGGTAGAATGTGATGCGAGCGCTATGAGAGAAGAGCTTTTTGTCCTTCAGTTTCGATGCCAACAGCTCAGCATTCGATTTTGACAACCTTAGACCACGAACAAGGCCATTAAGCTCATGTTGAGAGAACGGATGTGGAGCGTCGTCGCCAGGAACAAATTCTTCTTCGTCACTCATGCCGGGAAGATCATGAAATACAGGCACTGGAATCTCATCGCAGTGGGACATATGACGACGTACTGATTCCAGATCAGGATATTTGAGGCAACTCCGGTTTTTCTTGTTTATTCCAGTTACATCAATGGCACAGAAATAACAGTCAATTGCATGTTTGGAAGGTTCTCTCCAAACCATAGGGATTCCAAATTTTCAAAAACTCCTTGTTCATTTGGTCCACTAACGAAGATGCTCTATGCAGGTCTTGCATATCATGTGAGGTGCCCAAAGTTTATCTTGACCACCCAGCTTCATACCGAAATATGAATGATAAACACACTTTACAAAGTAGGTGGCAGGGTTCTTGTTGGCAATAAGGGTGTATTCATCACAGATGTAGCAAAATACATCAGGTTTATTTTTACAAGATGTTCTATCTAAAACCATCTTTTCACTCCAACAACAATTGAATAAATAATAGAAATAACAAGAATCTAGAGTTAAAATGCATAGATATCTCGCATACTATTATATCGATGACAAGCATAGACACGTAAAAAGTTCATGTGGCGCTATATAAAAAATTAACCTCATTAAACAAAACCAATGTGATTTTTCTATTCAGCACATGGAAATTATCCTAAATCACCTAAACTTAGACACCAAATTTGCTGTAGACCAGTGTAATCTAAATTAATTACATCAGATTTGAAGGTATTATCAAGATGCAAGTAGGAAAGCCCAGAAAACGCAAAAAAAATGTAACAAAAATTAACTACAGAGTGAAATGTTTATATAATTAACTATTAATATAAATAGTAATACTAATCCATTGTTTGAAATGAAAGTAAAGGAAATTTACTTAACAGGTCTCCGGTTCTATTTATAAAATTTATAGAATTAGACTCCTTTTAGAATATCTACTTCCATTTTTGCCGTAGCTAAAATATCAAGGTTTCATTCACAAGTGTTAAAATTTTGCAATTGGCCATATGGTTTACCTAATTTTTGACATGTCCCATTAATAGATTTTGTCATCTTGATTTTCATCACCACATTCGAATTTATTGCAAATCATTTCTTTCTCGCATTTGTTATCCTTTGCTTGCATAAATTTTGGTTCCTTCTTAATTAAGTTATATTTAATGAAAAAGGACAGGAAATTTTTAAAGCACTTATTTAAAATTGTACATGCGTTCTGATTGGGAAAGTTTACAAGTACACTTACATTTCCATCCAGTCCTTTGTATTTGATGCATGGCAATACTTTAAACTTCGGTATTCGAAACTACAACATATTACATTTTTTTATTAGACCCATAGCATATTTTCTGACCTTTATCTTTAAAATGGACGTCATAGATGAAATACCAGAGATCTTACAAAACATCTTTATTTCATAAGTAGCAATAGTCTACCTTAGACCAAGTATAGTTTGGTTTCCCAAAAATATTAAAGAAAGACAATTTTGAATATACTCATTTTCATCATAATTTCTGCCTGGGACTAAAATTGTTCATTAAACTTCATTTCTTTATTAATTTCGGATCCATAATGAAACGGAAGTGCAAATATTTGTAAGTAAGTATTCAGGAATTTTTTTTGCTAATAACTTGGCTACAGTTTCAGGATTAAAATAATTTATTTTTCTCCAAACGGTTAATGTATAAAAGATCTTTCTTAGCCCTTGCTGATAATCTTCAGTCCATACTTTTATAAATTTATATTGTCGTCATTCACAATGAAAAGTGAAAGCGAATATTCATATTTTCATATATGCCCACCTACCGAAACACAATATAGACATCTAATAGATCAAATGAAAGGGTTTGAATTCCATTAAAATTTGTAGATGACTAGGAATAAATTTCTTTTTTCTGGTGTTTTTATTTAATAACCAGTCTTGTTAATATCATTAATTAGTGAGTCTTGACCATCGAGGCCCACATTTAGAAATCATGGGATAATTATCTCTAAATATTTAAATAAGCCTTTTCAATTTCTTCACACATTGTTTTGGGAATGTCTTAGATCAGGGGTGGGCAAACTACGGCCCGCGGGCTGCATGCGGCCCGTATGCATGTACATGTGGCGATCCTATGCGAAATTAATTTTCTTTGTTTGGAGCTTAGACTTGCAGTTTTGCCTATATTTTTGAAATGTATTTCTTATTGCTTTGATTCGAATTTATGGATATTAAATCGATTTTATGGCTCCAGAATATTATTAATTACTGGTCATTACTAGTTAACATTGAAACTGCTTTTCCGCAAAAAAGCAGAGGATATACAGTTAGAACTGCTTGACTTACAAGCAGAAAATGACCTGAAGGAGAAGTTCAAGTCAGTTCTTCTGCTGGAGTTTTATGGATGTTTGCCAGCACTTTGCTGCCAAGCTTTTGTCACTATTTAGGTCCACATACATTTGTGAGCAAGCGTTTTCTTGTATGAAAATAAATAAGTCTAAGAACAGATCGATGTTGACTGACTGCAATTTAAATGCAGTTATGCGAATCACAACCAGTAAACTGGTTCCACAGTTCAAGAAAATTATTCAAAATTATGAACAGTTACATACTTCTCATTAATTATATTTGTACAATGTGGTCGGTTTGTATGTAAATTAAGTTTCTTTGTCTTCATAATTATTATGACGTGTAACAATAAACTTTTGTTGGAATAATTATGAATAATTAATTATAATTAATTATAATTATCTTATTCCCAAATTAGCAATTCGTTTAGTTCCTATTTGAAAATGTAATGTGCATTTGTAATAGAGTGGGAATGTGAAATAAACTGACAAATACATGACTATTCTCATCAATTCATATTTTCATAAGTTGTAAAAATTGTAACTTAAGTAAAGTAGTAGACAAAATATATGTGCGGCCCCCGATAACAATCAAGTTTTCTATGTGGCCCTTTATAGAAAAAGTTTGCCCACCCCTGTCTTAGATGAATCAAAAGTAATTCTAATAATTGTATTCTACAGCTTTTTTTTATCTACATTTCCTATAGGTTGGCTATTTTTAGTATCTTGATCAGCAGTAGACGTATTGATTGTTAAAATATATGCTGTTGCGGCTATGATTATTATTATTATTATTATTATTACTATTTCTATAAACCAATAACTCAGCGCAATTATCTACAGATATTAACTATTTGGGTTTCCTCCCGATATTTAATTCATAGTCTGATTCTCATTAAATCAATCATCCCTTATAATTATTTAATTAAAAATTTCATTTTTTCGTTGTCCCTCAAAATTCAAAAATTGTTTCCAGTCGACATTTCAAAAAAAATTTGATAGATGTGAGAAATCGTCAATTCCAGGGAAATATTACTCCATAATGCTGCATTATATTTTATATGGAATTATAAATATTTCAACGAATTTTAGAATGTCATAATTTTAGACAATTTGTAAACATGAGTTCATCGATCTAGGGACCGCTTTTTATTTATAATTGATTTCTGTCAAATCAATTTCATAGGACGTAAATTGGCATTGTGTATTCGAATAATCTATAAATAATATCTATAAATAAATATTGATCAGGGCAATTATATTGATTATACAATTCATATTTTCTATATATTACAATTTCGTTTATATAATGACTTATAATAATAATTATGATAATTAATAATAATAATAATAATAATAATAATAATAATAATAATAATAATAATAATAATAATAATAATAATAATAATAATAATAATAATAATAATAATAATAATAATAATAATAATAATAATAATAATAATAATAATAATAATAATAATAATAATAATAATAATAATAATATAATAATAATAATAATAAGAAAAAACATTTCAGCCATGATCAATTAACAATAGCAAAGGATCAGAAATTCCTAATTGATGAGGATTCAGACAAAGATGACGTAAGATTAATAATTTGTTTGTTAAATATGAAGTATTTCCAATCGAAATGATTATTATAAATTATTGATTTAGTGAATAACAATAACAATAAATAAATAATTATTATAATAATACTGATCGTGTTAAACAAGTGCTATTACATCAATTGTGCATGTGTCTTAGTAAATGCCGTTCATCGTGTGCATTATATCATTGAAATTTTATTTATATATTTATTTTGCCATGCTGCATTTAAAATTCCTTTATTATTAACGCAGAATATGAAAAATTATTGTGCAATAATTGATATTTGTTGTGTATAATTTCATAATTATTAGAATGCTAATTTAGTCATTTTATGTCGGGCGGTCGCTAAAATTCCAGATAGGTTCTTCATTTGGTATTCAATAATTTATTAATCGTTTCGAAGATTGGTGATGATGGATCAGTGAATCTCGTTTGATATTACCATTGTGTTGAACCGGTTTTCAGACATGATTATGATGTTGAACCATGAAGCATGAAAATTCATTATATAATTGCATTTGAAGCAGGCCAATTATCACAATTATACCCACGACATGAAAGTAGTTTGTGAATACCAATTTAGGTTTTGAATTTTATCCTTTTTGTCCGATTTCCCACCAAAGTTGGTTTTTTATCTTCTATGAAATCTACACAAGTTCTCAACCTTTTTGTATACACGATCAGATTTAAAAAAATATTAATTAATTTACAATATTACAAAAAATTGAAATCAGAAATAACAGTAAAAAATATTGATTTTTCATCAAGAAATTTTTGCATAATCATCACAAAATTTTTGGAATCTGGACGTAATATTTGATAAACTTACTCGCATTTCGTTACATACGTTTAGCTTTATTTCTTTTGTAACACATGTGAAATTCTGCTCTGCACAATATCATATCATTAAACATCCATAATAATTTAGCATGCGTCCTACAGGTAATCTGAGATAATCGATAGAGATTTACCGGTAATATACCTTTTCTAAATTCAATCTGCTTTAAGAAAAAAGACTGTGAACACTGCCTAATGAATGTACATATGGTTATTTATCGCATACTTCCAGAATCACGAGACAAATGCAGACCGGTGTCTATTCACATCCAATAAAATTTGAATCCATCAGTTTCTTATTGTAAGTTAGTTGACTCAGGCTGTAATCTCAGAAAATTTGATGGTCGACGGAAATTCGTTTTCTGAAAACATTGAAATCGTAGGGGTAGAATTGATGACCATGGATTTTGGTCTAAAAAAGTCTCAGATTGTCGATATATTTTCATGAATGCGACAGATTAACACTATTATATCAATCATTCAGCAGAAAGGCGTTTCAGATATTTCAGATGAATGGCTTGTATAAAGTTTCTAATAAGAGGTTTCAATCACACCCTGATTACATTTACTTGAATTTCCCAAGAAACATTACTGAAGATTTGCCTTTTGTATATAAAGTTTAAATAGACCGCAAGCTAAATTAGTCATATCATTTTTTGGTAATCTTTTTCATCTTTAAAAGCATCATGAATATGGTTCTCAGATGAGTGCTATTTGTACTATTTTCCCCGGAGGAAAAAATAGCATAAATGCAATATAGTGTTAACTTTTGTGCTAACTGCGAGTAAAATGTTTCTAGTCTAGTTGACTAAATTATATCATGTATACATCAAAGTATAAGTTATGTCACTGCCTGGTTTAGCAATTGCTGTAATTATCATGATAGTCACAGATGGTTGCTTCTTTTCTTTCTCGAATTATTGCAGTGATATCGTTCATGATTGAAAGGATGATGACGATATTATCGACATCATTTCAATCTTTTCACTTTCCTAAGATCAATTATCAATGGAAAGGTTCTTTTTAGAATTAGTGTCATTTTTTGTCTTTATAATTCTTTGAACGCAAGTTGTTGATATGTTAGTTTTTGCAGTTAAACACACAAGATACTATTTGATCTTTGCTAAGGGATGCTTTTCACTTCAGTTTTCTATCGTTTATCATATACCTCTGTTCATTTCTTTATTGATCTCCTTTTTATTAAATTTTGACATACCATGTCAATTACAGGTGAAAGAATTATTTTTAAAACATAAAAATTTACTGAAGATGAAAAACTTATAATATATCAAAAATAAATAATTATATAGGCAAACACTTATTAATGTATTATAATAACATTTTTTCATATTTCACCACATGATTTTTTTTCCATTATACTTATTAAAAAGCTTGACTATGAATCAGTAAATATATCGATGTTTTTGATATATTTACTTATTAATGAACTTTTAGAAATTTTTAAATGTTGTCCGGTAATATTGATGATGATTCTTTTGATGGATTTCTGAATGAAAATACCATTCTAGCAAAAATATCCAAACCACACGTCACATATTAAAAAATTCACTTAAACAACCATTTTTGAAACTTTATTTTCTTTTTAAAGTTTTCTAATGCAAAGGAATTTATCACTTCTTTGTCTTTCAATATTCTGTTTGCAAAGAACTTAACTAAAATTAGATTTTATAGAATCAAATGAATTTTGATTTTTGATTGACTACCTGAATCAAATGAAGTTTTTAAGTGATATTCAATGCGATTTCTATTGGCAGGTAACTTTAAGAAACTTTAAAATTTAATTTAGTCATTTTTATAATCAAATTTTTAAGTATGATAATAGAACTCCTTTTCTGAGTCAATGAATAAAAAATACTTTTATACAATACTAATGCCTCTCACATGAACTGTCTTAATAATGGAATTCGTGAGCATTTGTTTTATTAATTGCCAAGTTTTCATCAACTGGGATATTTTTTTAAACGGCTAAAAATATTTATGAGAATTACTAAAAAACAACATTAAATAGCTCATCACATTAGAAAACTAGATAATATGATAAATATCATTTTATAAAAAATTAATAAATTTTAAGTTGAAATTAATTTTCATTGAATGATTTGTCTTTATTACATATAAACCGTTTATGTGTAATGCGATCAACGAATTCAGAATTTAAGTTAATATCACATAGAAATTGAAACTTTTCAGAAATTTTTTGAAATTAATATTATCGAAGATCTTTGATCTAATATTCAAGACATTATTAGAAAATTTTATTTATTTTTCTGATGAAACTACATTTCATTTGTTCGGTTATTTTGAAAACGAATATGAAAATAGCTTGCGTTTGACGTACTAAGTTTTTGAACTTCATTATTGGATCTTAATTTTCGGACAAAGCATTAATTCAGAAAATTATGTCTAACATTCTTTTCGCCAAAAATTGAAGATGGACGCTTAGCCTTAGACAAGATAGAATCGAGTAAACGAGAATTGTTAATATGAATCTAAAAATCTTGCAAAATCTCAATTTCTAGGCATTGCTTTATTATAAATATAAATATTTGAAGTACAAAATTATGAAAAACTCGGATTGTCTAAAATTTAAGATCGTGTCTAATTTATGTCAATTAAATAATATGCTTGCTAGTAAATCTCATAAACCTGGTTGGCCTGTTTTTTATTTATCAATTCTTATACTGTGCATGCAATGCCGTATTCATTTGAGCGGCTGCCCATCATATTTGTACTCAAGTTCAATGGGATTGCTGAATGTTTAGTATAAATATTTATGAGCATAATATTGAATGGAAAATGAAAAAAGAGCTATTGATTATTTGATCTTGAAATCGAAAAATCTATATTTAAAATATATTAATTAATTGGATTAAGTATATTGACTTATTAAATTCTATATTAATTAATTCATGGAAAATATTCTTATTGAATCTGTTCTTATTGATTTAGTTCAATGAAATAATTGATGAGTGTGAGCCAATTAATAATCAATATCTGTAATATCACTTATTCGTTGATTCATTGGTCACGTGCAAATATGCAATCAAAATATCGATCGACTAACGCCGCACAATATCATTCATTGATTGGTGGGAAATTAAGTTGTGGTCATTATCGATAGGTGCTATTATCGATTGATATTTTTAAAAGCAGATTGTATGAACCTATAGGCATTGCAATTTATTTAATAATATCTAGAAATATCTTTAATGATTGTGTGCAGCATTAAATTAAGAACAATAGGCATCCAAATAAATGTCAACAAAAGGTATCAGGAAAACGAATAGAAAAGGATTAAAATATTTTCAGTAAGGGTTTTCTAGTGTTTGAAGTTTTTCTGTACCACTATGGGCATCTATATGTATATATGCACTTGATATCTAAATGACAAAGCACTTATTTAAGATTTTATTTATAATCACAAGAAAACATACATTATTCTATTTGTATACATTCATTATTATTTAATTTCGTTAACATCGGAATTGTTAGGATGGTATTCTATTGGATACTGTCGTATAGTAACCATGACTAGTGTTTCTAATTAATGCTCAGTACTTCAATGTCCCTCTTCATTTTTGCATCTCACCTCTTCTGATTTTAATTGAATGTTGTCTATAAGAACAAATCTTTTCCTTAAACCATGTTGCTAATTAGTAATTTCAACTGACCTCACAAAACACCCATGGGTAAAAAACCCAATAATTTATCAAATTATTTTCGAATATATTTTTATAAAACACAATATTTCGTATAAATTTAATAGTAAAAATTATCAAATTTAAAAGTATAATTTTAAGTGAAAAAATAAAATAATTTTTAGCCATCCTATCATAATGTGTAATTATTGTATTTTATCTGAAACGGAGAGATTATGAACTTTATTATGAGGGAATAATTATTCATTTCTTTTTCAGACTAACTTTATTGTAAACGCAAGTAGAGATTATTATTTTCTCTATTTGAAAACTTTGCAAATAATGAATATGTATGTTTCGACTAGTGTTATTAGTACAAAATTGAGACATTGGGAAAATCAGTGAGATTTGTATATATATATTACGTCTAGGAATATAAAAATTAGTCATTCGGTGAACCTGTCATCTGTCGTCGTCATTAAACGCATTATATTAGTCACCATGCATCTAAGTTTTTGTCATTGAATTTATCTTGTCAATCGAATGTGATTTAAAAATAAAATATCGCCAAAAACATGTACCGATTAATGAATCGGTTGATGTGTTCACAAATTACTTTCAACAAATACGATTTCATTTTTTATTGATACAGGAAAGTTTGTTGACATTCAAAACAAAAGGAAGTTATTTCGAAAGCAACCTGGCAATTTGTGATCGAAATGCGTATCAGAAACATTTGAAACACCGTGAAGATGAATTGGCAAATTCCACTTCAAATGCTGGTATCAACCATTCAAAAGCTGCTGTTCCTGAGTTATTGTCATTCTCGTTGAACGAACTCAGTGATGGAACAACTGTTCTTAAGGAGTCAATGCCTCGTGATGGACATGAGCAAGTTATTGTATATTTAGGCAAGTTTGTTAATCATGCCTGTAGTGATTCACGAAATTCTTTAAATTAAAATTATATAAACTTTAAATTATATCTAAAGAATCTAAATGTAGATAACATTGAAAATAATATCACTTTGTTTAAATTTGAGGAATTATTTTGATTAATAAAGTTTTATCAAATGTTCACGCTTTGTTTATTCTAATTTAATGCCATTTCAAACATCAAATAATAATTTTTTTCTTTTAAAGATTTTTAAAACATTTTATGAAGCTTAAAGTGCATTTGAACTTCTGTATTTGGACACCAGTTTTCTTTAACTCATTTATTTCTTGTTCAAAAATATTCTATAAGTTTGTTCCATTATTTTAGGTTTCTATTTTGAACTTGAATTTGAATTTCTTTATTCTTCAATCAATACATTTTTAAATTTAATACTAAAAATGCCAAAATTCAGTTTAAATTTTTAGTTTAAAATGCAGCAGAAAATATGAAATTGAAAATTTCCGATGAATGGTGAAAGTTATTTAATACTTTTTTTATTATTTAATAGTAAAAATTGATAAAAATAATATATTTTTAAAGATTTTGTAAAACATTATATCGTCCTGAGGCGTTTCATGCTGACATTTTACAAATTACAAATCTCTGAAACCATACAAAAAGAATTCTGATGATGTTTATATAATTTTATTCATTGTACTTTTTTTAAAATATAATAATTTATTAAAGTGATATTAAAGAAATTGATGGTGTATACGAATCTATATAATTACTCTGTAAAGAGAGCTTGAAAAAATGTTTAACCCTCTGAGACCTGGGAATTTCGTCAATTTTTTTTTAATTTTAAAATATCATTTTTTTATTTATTTTATAAATATTTGATCAATTAAAAATCCAGAGACCATATTTTATTTGATGCAGTTGAAGAAAAACTGTTTTTATGGTAAAAACGTGATTTTTACTTTATTTAAACCCAAACATTTATATACGTTCCCCGGATTTAATGAAAAAGTCATACATATATACGCTGCCAGGTCTCATAGGGTTAATTTGTTTATCATAAAAATATTACATTTTCATATATAGCAAAATTCCTCTCATCATATGTAGAAAAAAATATGAATACTGAAATCTTTCAGATAATGTCGACTCATTACGAGAACTCGGTGGTTATTGGATATTGTTGTCTTTCAAAGGAAAACAGAGCGAATCGTATTTATTTACTGGCGGTAATGACAATCAGAAATTGTGGGCAAACAAATTGAAAGATGCAATCGAATCAGAAACTAAAACAAAATTAATTGAGCGACCAATTTGCAACGAATCATTGGAAAGGTCTGAAGAAACTGTGCATGGCATGCTTTCAAAGGTTATTTTTAGATTTTCTTTTAAGAGATTTCTTTTTAAATGAATTTTCACAGGAATATTTTATTATTGTGACACGTTTTTTGATATTACAATTTTTTTTTAAATTTTAATTATATATAATATTGTTATTTTTATTTATTATTATTAATCATTATTATTTATTCAACATTACATTTATGATTAATATTTCTTATTTAATTCTATCGTTATATTTATTATAATTATAATTATTTGTTTTTATTAATAT